>OAMR01000637.1:744603-773716 GCA_900205405.1 Echinochloa crus-galli
GATGGCGAGCTCGCAGCAGAGGGAGGGAGAGATCAAATTCCTCAAAGCTGACTTGGCACTCTTCAGTCCAGACAAACTTGGCATTTTTCTCCAATAACGCCGTCAGGGGTTTAGCAATCTTGGAGAATCCTTCAATAAACCTCCGATAGTATCCAGCCATTCCAAGGAAACTTCTGATTTCACTCACATCCTTAGGTGGATTCCAACTCAACACATCACTAACCTTCTTCGGATCAACTGCCACTACGCCATTGGACAACACGTGACCCAAGAATGCTACTTCCTTCAACCAAAACTCACACTTGCTCAGCTTGGCATACAACTGATGCTCACGAAGTCTCTGCATCACCAACCTCAGATGTTCTTCATGCTCTTCCTCATTCTTGGAGAAAACTAGAATATCGTCAATGAACACCACTACGAATTTGTCAAGATAGTCCATGAACACACTGTTCATCAAATACATGAAGTATGCCGGTGCATTTGTCAAACCAAAAGACATGACAGTGAACTCATATAGACCATATCGGGTTGTGAAGGCTGTTTTGGGGATGTCAGTCACTCGTATCCTCATCTGATGGTAACCGGATCGGAGATCGATCTTAGAGAACACACATGCTCCTTTCAACTGGTCGAAGAGGTCATCAATCCTTGGCAGCGGGTACTTGTTCTTGATGGTCACTTCATTCAAAGCTCGATAATCCACACACATTCTCTGGGTCCCATCTTTCTTATCCACAAACAAAACCGGTGCTCCCCAAGGGGAATTACTAGGACGAATATACCATTTTGCTAACAACGCCCTTAATTCCTCCTTAAGTTTCTCTAGTTCTTTTTACTCCCATTCTATATGGCCTCTTAGCTATAGGTGCAGTACCAGGTTTAAGATCAATAACAAATTCAACTTCGCGGTCTGGGGGCATACTTGGTAATTCATCTGGAAACACATCTGGGAAATCGCACACCACTCTGATGTCTTCTAGTGCTACACCCTCGGCTTGGTAGATCTAGTTGTGCTCCAAGGGACTAGCTGCTTGATACTCCACTTTCTCACCAGTCTTTGCTGTCAGCTGCACGTAGCTCCCTGATCCATGTTGCTAAAAAGCAAGTTTTACCATTAACATTGAAGTGAACCGTTAAAAGGGTTTCTAGGACTATCGGGTTCACCACCAAGTCTACCCCCCTTATTGTGATGGTGATACAGGGGCAACGTAAAGTGGCACGCTGTTCTCCCCCTGGTGAACTAACTACCATGGGGTTTCCCATATGTTGCAAGATCATCATGTTCTTTTTCACGAAAGCAGCAGATATGAAAGCATGCGAAGCTCCAGTATCAAACAAAACAATCGCGAGAGTCGAGTTGACAAGGAACGTACCCACAACGACTTCCGTTGCTCCTTCTGCAGTTTCCACGCCCATGTGGTTGACCTTGCCTCTTGCTGGGTTCTGCTGCTGATTCCCATTCTGGTTCTGTGGTAGCCCAACCCTCTGATTGTTGTTCTGACCAACGGCGTTCTGAGCCTTGCGAGGACAAGCGCTGGCATAGTGTCCCAGCTCTCCACAACCAAAAAACCTCGGAGCCATAGGTGCATTGTTGGCCGGGTTGGGGCGTTGTACTGGACCATTTTGTGGCTGGTTCTGAAAACACTGCTGAGGTGGTGCTGGGAGGTACTGGGGACGCTGCTGATACTGGTTGCGGTTCATCGAACCGGACTGTCCCTGTAAGCGCTGTGGAGTCACCATCTGCTGGTCTCCTTGCTGAGGATTGAAGCGGGGCGAACATTGCTTCCTGACGGTGGGCCTTGAAGCTTCCTCTTCTTTTCCTCCATCTCACGGCGTTTGTGCTCCAGCAGTAGTGCGCTATCCACCAGTTCTTGAAAAGTGGCGAACTTGGAACACAGGAGCTGGTACTGTTGTGTATCATGCAGGCCATCTCGGAATCGGGTCTGCTTCTTCCTATCAGTATTCACGTCCTCTGGAGCATAACGGGCCAACTCAATGAACTTGTCACGATAAGCGGTGACACTCATACCTTCCTGCTTCAATGCCAGGAACTCCTTCTTCTTCAAGGTCATCAGCGCTTCCGGCACGTGGTGGGAGCGGAAGCTGTCGCGGAACTCCTGCCAAGTGATCTGATCACGATTGGGGTGAGCATATTGGTACGCATCCCACCAATCCAAAGCTGCTCCCTGGAGCTGTCCACTTCCATATAACACCTTCTCCCTGTCATTGCATTGTGCGATGTCCAGCTGCCTTTCCACTGCCTTGAGCCAGTCCTCTGCCTGCATTGCGTCGCTAGACTTGTTGAAGGTAGGAGGGCGTCCCTTCATAAACTCGCCCCTTTTATCTCTGGGCTGAACGTGGTGCTGTTGAGGCGGGTTCTGCTGATTCTGCTGCATCAGTGCTATGGTTTGCGCCATCTGCTGTGTCAGCTGGAGCTGCATCTGCATCATCTGCTCCATGGTGAGTGGCGGTGGTGGAGGTGGTGGGTTCTGATTCTGGTTGCTTCCACTGCCACCAGGGTTGCCTCTAGTGTTAACCATCTACCATAGCAAGATATCTCCAATCAGTATTCCTGTCAATCGGTAATAGATATCCCATGCTTGCAGATGGTGCACAAGAAGATAGCAGTACTTGGAGGGATATGATTCAGAGATATAAAGAGTAAGACAGAGGAAGTGCAAAGAGGATAGATAACCCAACTATTTATTCATTAATATTCCTTAAACCTTATTCCTATATCTAGATGGAGATAGACTCGCGTCTATGACCATCACAATCATTACAAAAATCCAAATCAAACATAAGCATAATAACAACAAAATCAAGCACCCAGAGACATGATTCACACAAGACTCGACAGCACTGGTTTTGAAAAACGTAACTAAATGATCTGAAATAAAATCATGGTGGTCTCCTTATGATTTATCAACCGTTCTAACTAGGCTGCGATCCTACGGGTGCCACAGCAGCAACGACTCTTGCAGAATGCTCCAGCTCAGCGCAACCCGGTGTTGTCACACCTGGATTTACACAGAAACCCGAAATGCGGCCATATGTGTTCCCAGGAAGTCATTACACATATAGCGAACAAATATGATAACAGAATACAGTGCTCGAATAAAATAAATGGTTTTACATCAGAGTTTGACTCAAATAAATGAATAAAATAGCGGAAGTCTCATTATTAACTCTCTCTAAACGAAAATGAAGCCGATAACGATAACCCACAGGGACATTACTACTTTAGATGAATCCCAGTTGAATCCCACATTAATTATTGTATGTCTTCAATTAACAATAATAAATACCATCTTCTAATCATAAAAGGATCCAGGCCGCTCGTGACCCTGAGCAAGGCTATCATGATAGGTTTTACACTCTGCAGAGGTTTCGCCCTTTACCCACCAGTCGCGTAAAAGTTCAAAGGAACTTTGCACCCAACCACGCACATCAACACTTCCGAGGTGTGACTGCATAGGGACGCTACGAGGCTTTTCACAAGACACCCTAATGAAACAGTAGCCGTTATGGTACAACCTAGGCAGCATGACCCAAGGCACCGAGATTGACTGACGCTCATGTAGCGACACGAGGGTGTCAATGGCGTCCAAGCGTGGCAAAGAATATCAACAACAAAATAAATAGCGCAACGTGTGGAGCCCCCCGCCATACGGTGGCTCCCAACACGGGACTGTGCCTCACGGGGACATAGCCGACGGATACCCCGTCCTCGGTGGATCAAACCATACTCTCACTCATGCTTCCCATAACGCCTCTGATTTTATAGGGCGGCCGCAGGGATCCCAGGTGGACCTTGGCGTGCGGGCCCGTGGCCGTACCGGACTCGAGCCAGAGTCCGGCTCGGTCGGGAGGTAGGGGACGGCCCTGACACGCGGGCCCCGCGTGTCAGCGGCTGGAGGCGGGGCGCGCGGCAGGCTGGCTGCTGGGCCAGATTGGGCCACGAGCGGGCCAGGCGGGCTGGCGCGGGAGTGGGAGAGGAAGCAGGCCGGCGGGGAAGCGGGGCAGGCCGCGGGCTGGGCCGCAAGCGGGGGAGAGCGGGGAGCTGGGCCGCTCGGGGAAAAGAAGAGAGGGGGAAGGGCGGGCCGAGAAGAAAGTTTGAGGGGCAAAAACGGACCAGGGCGAAACAACTTTTCTAGAGCTCCAAACAATGCGAATCAAATTCGAATTTAAAGAGGATTTAAATTCCAATCTAATTCACAAGCAACCAAAACACAATGCAGCAGCATGGATGCAACAAAAATGTTTCTAACCTTATATTTGATTTTATTTTGCCAAAAATTATTTATTTACCCTATGTTGAGCATGGAAACTTTAATAAAAAGCACATTTATTATTAAAATTTTCAATAGGCCTAATTTAGGGTGTTACAGTTTATTTGTATAAAACAAAGTAATGCGTTTATTATAATACAAAGTGTTTTATTTATAAGTACAATTACAGTAATTATTAAATAAAGTGATATATTTCTAACTAAACATATTATAATACAAACTACTTTATTCTTAAATACAAAGTACTTACTTTAGCCTTTTTTGTGGTTTATTTGTATAAAAAAAGTGCTTCGTTTATAAATACAATATATTTATTATAATACAAAGTGCTTGATTTGTAAATACAATTACAATAAATATTAAATAAAGTGATATATTTCTAACTAATCATATTATAATATAAACTACTTTATTTTTAAATACAAAGTACTTTATTTAGCCTTTTTGTGCTTCATTTATAAATACAGTATATTAATTATTAAATGAAGTGTTATATAGATAAATACAAACAAATGAAGTGATTTGTTTCTAACTAATCATTTATTATAATACAAAGTGCTTTATTTATATACACACAATTACAGTAATTATTAAATAAAGTGATATATTTCTAACTAATCATATTATAATAAAAATAGTGCAAATAGTCATTACAATATAGCTGGTACATCGTTTACTTGAACCCTAATAAACTTCGTCTTTACAAATGTTCTTTGATTGTCATCACGACGTAGATAGGGTGTCTCCTCTACCGCTAGCAGGATACTTGGGTCAGCAGCCACCGAGAATGGAGGCAACCCATCGAACTTATCATAATCTTCATTCGTCTTATCCTCAACTTCTATGATTTTTCTTTTTCTAGGAAGAACTATATGACGCTTTGGCTCATCTTGTAATGGGTCCAATTGTCTACTCACCCCTTTCTTTGGTTTGCTAGCCATGTCCTATGCATAAAAAAACTTGCGTCACATCTTTGGCTAGGACGAACGGTTCGTCTAGAAACCCAATCTTGTCTAGGTCCACTATAGTCATTCCATAATCATCAGCTTCACCCATTGGCACTAAAACAATGGGATCTTCAAAGGTCCATATTCTAGTTCCCATATCTCCTCTATGACACCATAGTATGAGTTCGTTTTGTCATTGGTGTCTGTCGCATCGATCCGAACACCATTATTTTGGTTGGTGCTCCTCTTGTCTTGGGCTCTTGTGTAAAATGTATGCCCATTGATGTTGTATCCTTGTCGATGGACCCCTAGCTAGAAAAGCTAGTTGCCCATCGATGCCCTCAACACCAATAAGACGTTTTCGCAACCAAGCAGCGAAAGTAATATTGTGCACACACTGAATAAAGGCGATAGACTTTGTTGGATTTTTGTCCTAGAGAATCTTCATGTGTTCCTCGATGTACGGAGCAACTAAGGTTGATTGGTGCAAAACTGTGAGTTACGCTTTATGAAATGACTCCATGTCCTTGATTACAATCGATCTTTTCCCTAGTGTGCCCTTCCCACCAGGTCTCCCCTCTGATGTGATTCGGGCATCCCAATCAGCATAAGGACTTTGACAAAGTCAACACATAATTCAATGACCTCCTCTGTTTCGTGTCCCTTAGCAATGCATCCTTCTAGGCGAGAATGATTACATACATACTTCTTTAGGATAGCGAAGTACCTCTCAAAAGGGAACATGTTGTGTAGAAATACTGGGCCTAGTATACGAATCTCTTTGACGAGGTGAACTAAGAGATGTGTCATAATATTGAAGAAGGATGGTGGAAATATCATCTCAAAGCAGACAAGACATTGGACCATGTCATTTTGTAGCTTCACTAAATGGTCTGCATTGATCACCTTCTGAGAAATTGCATTGAGGAATGAACATAGCTTCACGATCGCTTTCCCCACATTAACGGGTAGCACACCCCTGAGTATGACGGGAAACAATTGTGTTATCAACACATGACAGTCATGTGACTTGAGGTTTGTGAACTTCTTCTCTTTCATATTTATTATTCCCTTAATATTGGATGAGTAGCCCGACGGACCTTGATACTGTTGAAGCATTCAAACATGCTTGCCTTCTCTTCTTCGCTGAGAGTGAAGCTGGGGATGCAAGTACTGACATCTTTTATCTCTCTTTTTCTGGATGTATATCATTCCATAGATTCAAACGTTTCAGCTCTTGTCGTGCTTCTAGTGTATCTTTTGGATTCCCATAAGTACCTAGGAAGCTTATCAAGTTCACGCAAAGATTCTTTGTCTGATGCATCACATCAATTGTGTTACGAACCTCTAAAAATTGCCAATAAGGTAGCTCCCAAAAGATATACTTTTTCTTCCACATCGCGGCACGACCATCCTCGCCCGTCGGAACAGGCAGGCTTCCGTCTCCCTTTCCAAACACCACTTGTAGGTCCTTTAACATATCAAATACATCAATGGTCTTAGGTAGACATCAATGTCGTTGCCAGGCATCATAATGAACTTTCGCTTCATGCAGAGCCAAGGGGTAGGTTGTAGATAAATAAAGTCACAGGCCAAGTGCTATGACTACTGCTCATTTGACCAAAAGGGTTCATGCCATCAGTACTTAAACCAAGCCTCACATTCCTTTCATCACCATCAAACTCTGGGAATGCTCTGTCGATGTTCCTCCACTAGAATCCATCAGCGGGGTGTCTCAACATGTCATCCTGCTTACGTTCTTCTTTGTGTCATCGCATCAGTTTGGCATGCTCTTTGTTCCTGAACAAACGCTTCGGATGGGGTATCAGAGCAAAATACAACATCACCTTTGCAGGATTTTTTTCTTACAAGGCTCCCCCACAACCTCACCAGTGTCATCCCGCCTTATCTTGTATCACGCGCAACTGCAAACCGGACAACAATCCAAGTGTTCGTATTGTCCGCGATAGATGATACAGTCATTAGGACACGCATGTATCTTCTGCACCTCCAAACCGAGAGGGCAAACGACTCGTTTTGCTTCATGCGTTGCCGATGGCAATTCGTTACCCTTGGGCAGATTCTTCTTTACGAGTTTCAGTAGCTTATCGAAACCCTTATCAGTAACGCTATTTACTGCCTTCCACCGCAGAAATTCAAGTGTGCTACCCATCTTCTTAAGCCCCTATTTGCAATCTGGGTATAAGTCAGTTTTGTGGTCCCGCAACATACGTTGTATCTTTTTCAGTTTCTTATCATTGCCGAAGTCTTTCTCAGCATCACGTAACATTTGCCCAAGTCCATCATTAGGGTCATCTTCCTGAGCAGCATCTTCATGATCGGCATCACCCACTACAGCATCTGCAAAGGCCCCGTAGTATTCAGCCAATACCGGAATGTCGTTATCCACCTCGTATTCTTCATCTTCATCCATTAGAATTTCTCTTTCACCATGTTTCGTCCAAATAGAATAATTGCTCATGAAACCGTGCCTCATCAAATGCACCTGAAAGAGCTCCTCTTTTTTGTACGATTGTATATTTTGACAATTAGTGCATGGGCAGAACATGAAACTGACGGCTCGTGTTGGCCTCGGCGACATCGGAGAAACCCCTTCAGGCCCGTACATCCATTGCCTATTCATCTGCATTAGTAACCAATAACAATTATTTGTATAATTTAATATATAATATAATACGATGGTAATATAAATTTAACATATAATAGATTACAAAGTTAATACATAAGACAATACAAATATAATATATAACTAAATACAAACCTTATCATTGCCCAAGTCTTTCTCAGCATCACGTAACATTTGCCCAAGTCCATCATTAGGGTCATCTTCCTGAGCAGCATCTTCATGATCGGCATCACCCACTACAGCATCTGCAAAGGCCCCGTAGTATTCAGCCAATACCGGAATGTCGTGTATCCACCTCGTATTCTTCATCTTCATCCATTAGAATTCTCTTTCACCATGTTTCGTCCAAATAGAATAATTGCTCATGAAACCGTGCCTCATCAAATGCACCTGAAAGAGCTCCTCTTTGTTTGTACGATTGTATATTTTGACAATTAGTGCATGGCAGAACATGAAACCTGACGGCGTCGTGTTGGCCTCGGCGACATCGAGAAACCCCTTCAGGCCATCATGAAACGCGTATCGTGATTGTCCCCGTACATCCATTGCCTATTCATCTGCATTAGTAACCAATAACAATTATTTGTATAATTTAATATATAATATAATACGATGGTAATATAAATTTAACATATAATAGATTACAAAGTTAATACATAAGACAATACAAAATAATAATATAACTAAATACAAATTTAATATTTAAATAGATACACATTTAATATATATTCCATTATATAACTAGAATTCATATATAGGGAAAACTAAACACATTTCTAAAACTATAATTAATATATTCATTTTCTAAAAACAAATATACTTCCATTAAAAAAATAATAACTATTCCAACTTTAAATAAATAACTAATAAATACAATACATAAGCTCTCTCTCTCCACCATGAACACAAGCTCTCTTTCCATTTTGATTCATAATTTTCTCTATTTCTAAAGCATAGAAACAATACAAGATAATAAAAAACATGAGAGAATGAAAGAATGTACCTTGTAGTGCCCCTTGGATGAGTGAGATCTTCACAAATTTTGAAAAAAAAATTGGCGGCACCTCCCCTATCCCGAGCACAAAATGAACACAGCTCCAAGTGTTGATGTTGGCTCGGGCGAGGGGAGGGAAGGTATTTTATACGAGCTCATTAGTACCGGGTCGTACCGAGGGGATGCTAGTGCTCTCACATTTGCACCGGTTGCAGCCGATGCGAATGTTAGACCATTAGCACCGGGTCGTCGCAAGACCTGGTGCTAATCTGCTCAGCCTGCCACCCCTGCGCGTCGCCCCCGCTCATAGCCGTTGGACCCGGTGCTGATGCACCCTTAGCACCGGGTCCAAAATGTGCCGCGGCCTATGAGGGGGCGGATGTGAACTTCTCTGGTAGTGTTGGGGGCGATCGTTAGGGGTACCCAAACCTATGGGATAATCACCCTTGTTAAACATTAAACTCATGCGCAAAACCAGAAAAAAAGAAACGGAAGTTAAGGCCCACGGCCCAGCAACGAACGAAGGCCCAGTCATGGCACCCCGTGGAGTGCCTCGACGCGAACCACAATCTCCGCTTCGCTCGAGGGAACCGACCGCTCAAGCGAATTGGAGAACTCCGCCTCGGTCGATGCCTGAGGATCGAGCCTCGAGCAACCCACAAAATGGGGAGAGCTCCGCCTCGGTCGAGACCCCCGTTCTGACAGACAATTAATGGCGCTCACCACCGCCATGCGTCCAAAGTGAAAAGGCAAATCTCTCACCATGCCGCCCTGACAGCCACGACCACCCCGTTGCATCCGTTAACTCCCGTCACTATGCTGCCAACCGAGGCTCTGTGCGGGCAGGCCAGCGCTGTGCGAACAGAGCCCGTCACTCCGAGCTCCTGTGCTGCCAACTCCGACGACCCGAATCCCTCCATCGGGCGGGCGGGAGAGACTGTCGAGCACACAACAGGAGAAGAAGAGAGGACGGTGGAGGCATGGAGGGCCATCCGGAGCACTATGTGACCATCCCTGGCGCTGTGCGCACATGTCGCCACTGTACGAACAGGGCCGGGTCACTCCAACTCCCTGTGCTACCAACTCCCACAGTGATTTCTCACAGAATGGACTGTACACAGGCATGGTAGACCCTCGAAATAGCATACAGGGAGTCATTACCACACGAAGGACAGCTCGGTTCCTCGAAACCACTCCCTTGCGTCATCACCAGTACAAGAATCAATCACAGGGACCGCAATATCGCGTAACAGTGGCCAAGGACAAAGAAGCACGCCCGGCGCCACTCCAACTACTATGCGGCAACTATGTCTGCACAGCGACACATGCCTATAACCCCTTCTCCTTGGCCTGTAAAAGGAGGGGCGGTCAATCAGAGAGAACAATTCGCACACACTCCGAAAAACCATGATATTGGCACTCTGCCTCAATCATCTGGGACTTGGAGGTCTAGCCTCTTCTCCCAACCTGCTTGTATCCCCTACTACTTGCAGTCCGGTGCAGAATAACACATCGCACGTACCACCTCGCTGGAAGTACGGTCTTGCGACCGGAACCGGGATAAATCCATGTCTTGCATTATCTTCTACATCAACCATCAGAGGAGAGAACACAACGTATTTCTGATTGGTGTCGGGACCACGATTTCTAAACACCGACAGTGGTGCGCAAGGTAGGGGGCTCGCGCTCTGATCGACCATTTCGTCCACCATCTCCCTTGATGGCAACCCGAGTCGTACGCGACAACCTTTTTCCGATGCCAACATCGGATCAACTCCCTGCTGGATTAGAAATCCGGTTCGACAGTATCGACTTCAGGGCAACTGGCAATGGCTACAACATGCAGCTCCTGATGAGGAGCACCAGCATGGGCATGCCACCACCACTCCCGTCACCGTCACCACCACGCAAAAAGCGTTCACGTCAACGCGCACGGCGAACGCGCACGGAGCAACGCAGAGCAGCCCGCGCCGGCTCCCCCAAACGGGTTGAGTCCGGCATGACAAGGGCAAAGAACACTGCTACAACATCGCACTCGGCCGGGGATAACACGGTCGACCCGTGGCAAATCCCCGGTGAGGCGCGCACCGCGACCGTGACCAATTCCTCGTCAGTTGACACAGACATGACGGCGTATGAGGATCTGCCAGGGCACCACCTGCTCTCAATCCGCAACCTCATAGTAGGCTGTGACTCTGGCAACGAGGCACACGAGAGCGGCCAGAGGCTCCCCGAATGGGACTACTCAGGGCTTCGCGATCGTGAGGCCTTTTTATCATTCCAGGCTGCGACAGATTATTGCCTAACCTGCTCCGACGACTCTAGCGAGAGGGACTATGATCCCACTACGGAGTGCATCATCGTCCTCCCGGGAAGGGATGGCGGAGATGACGGGGCAGGAGAGCCAGCACACGCCAGGGATCACGAGCAGACGCCTGACAACGTTGCGCTTGCACAAGCACAACTAGCCCAAGTCTGCGAACTTGAAGCCAAGCTTGAGGAAGAATGCCGACAGGTCCGAGAGCTCCGGGCAACGCTTGAGGACAATCATCCTATGCGCGGCGCTCGTGCTAGGGAAGCCGTGCGCATAGCACGAGCCCGCATCAAGGCTGATGACGATGTGGACGACCCACTCGTATTAGCCAGGCAAGCCAAAAGCTTATTGGTGCGGTGACCTTGATCCGAGCCATGCCAGAGCCCTCAACGCCCGAAGGCCGAGATCTATACGGAGAGGCGCAGCTCCTAGTCGAACAAGCGGCTGTACAGCAAGTGGAAAGCTCCGCCTCTCGCATACGCAGTTCCGCCGGCCCAAAAGCTGGTGGAGCAACGCGGGAGCACGAGGCATCGGCATAGACCCTGCGAAGGGACAATCCAATGCCACCCCCGCCCTCGAATAAGGGAAAGGCAACCTCAGTGCACGAACGCATTGGGAGGAAGCCTCTCAAGGAGCGAATCCTTGACACATGTGGTGACGCCAGCGACGACGATGCTCGCAACACCCTCAACAGAAAGAGGTGGGATGGCACGTCTCGTGGTTTCCACCCCCGCCGTGGAGGCCGCTACGACAGCGACGAAGACAATAGCCCAGCGAGGAGGCGGTTGGAGCCATCTTTGATGGTAGAAGGGGGAAGCGGACGGACGAAACGCCTGTGGAGGGCAGCAAGTCCAAAGGATCCGCAAAGAAATAAAGGCAAGGCAAGAAGGGGAAGAAGCCCCAAATAGCCTTGCGCCGACAAGATCGGACCAAGGACCCCGACGAAATCCTCGCAGTCGACCCTGCCGCTCCCAAAGCACCTCGAGGCCCCCCTCGAGGAGGCGACATCTTCGATGACATGCTCAAGAAACCTTGCCCTTATCACAAGGGCGTCGTAACCCACACCCTCGAGCAATGCGGAATGCTAAAGAAATACTTCAACCGTGCCGCTTCGAAGGACGAAGGGGGAAAAAGGACACTGGCGACGGGGATGGCCAAAGCTTCCCGGAGGTGGAGAACATTTTCTTCATATTCGGGGGGCCAACCGCGAACATGACCCCTCGACAGTGCAAGCGCGAGTGCCGAGAGGTATTCTCCATGCACAATACGGGGCCATCTTACCTCGACTGGTTAGAGACAGAGGAGACCATCTCCTTCAGTCGAGAGGATCACCCCAACTACATCCCAAATCCGGGGCAGTACCCGCTTGTCGTTGATCCCATCATCGGCAACAACCAGTTCTCCAAGGTACTCATGGATGGAGGCAGTAGCCTCAACATCATGTATGTCTCATCTTTGGAGATCATGGGCATCGGGAGGGACATGTTGCGCCCCAGCAAGGCGCTGTTCCATGGCGTTGCGCCGGAAAAGCGAGTTCAGCCCCTCGGGCAGATCGATCTGCCAGTTTGCTTCGGTACCCCCGACAACTTCCGCAGGGAGATCCTGACCTTCGAAGTGGTGGGATTTTGAGGTGCATACCACGCCATCCTTGGCCGCCCATGCTACGCCAAGTTTATGGCCATCCCAAACTACACGTATCACAAGTTGAAGATGTCGGGGCCAAACGGCGTCATCACCATGGCCCCATCGTTGGAACACGCCTACATATGCGAGGTGGAATGCGTCGAGAGTGCCGAGGCATTTGCTGAGGATGAGGCTCTTGTCGTGGACCTGGAGAAGATAGCAAACGAAACCATCACCTCCACTTTGAACCATTCAGGCAGTTTCGAGCTTGTGGAGCACACCAAGGCCGTGTCCCTCAACCCCAGCATCCCCAACGACAAGACGGTTAGTGTCAGTTCGACCCTCGACGGCAAATAGGAGGTGGTGCTCGTCGACTTTCTCCACGCCAACGCTAACATCTTCGCATGGAGCCCCTCGGATATGCCGGGCATACCGAGGGAGGTCACCGAGCACTCCCTTGATATCCTGCCCCACTCCAAGCCGGTGGTTCAACGCCAGCGACGCTTCGACGAGCAAAAGCGCCGGACCATTGGTGAGGAGCTACGCAAGCTCCTTGAGGCCGGATTCATCAAGGAGGTATTTCACCCTAACTGGCTCGCTAATCCTGTTTTAGTTAAGAAAAAGAATGGGAAATTGAGGATGTTCATAGATTATACTGGTTTAAATAAAGCATGTCCAAAAGTCTCATTTCCTTTACCACGTATCGACTAAATTGTAGATTCAACTGCGGGATGTGAGCTGTTATGTTTCCACCAAATTAAGATGAAAGTTTGTGACCAACTGACAACCTCTTTTATCACGCCTTTTGGTATCTTTTGCTATGTCATGATGCTGTTTGGCCTTCAAAATGCCGGAGCTACATACCAGCGGTGTGTGCTTCGTGTTTTCGGATATCATATCGGGCGAACCGTAGAGGCATACGTTGATGACATTGTTGTAAAATCCAGGAAGGCGAACGACCTCCTAAACTATTTGCACGTTGCGTTTGATTGTCTTCGGGCCAACCGGGTAAAATTAAATCCGGAAAAATGCGTTTTTGGGGTGCCTCGAGGTATGCTCTTGGGTTTCATAGTCTCTCAGTGAGGCATTGAGCCCAACCCTAAAAAAGCCTCGGCCCTCGAACAGATGGGACCGATCCGAGACCTAAAGGGGTTACAAAGGGTATTGGGATGCTTAGCAGCCCTAAGCCATTTTATCTCACATCTCGGCGAGAAAGGCTTGCCCCTGTACCGACTCCTAAAAAAGAGCGAGCATTTTTCTTGGACACCCGAGGCTCAAAAAGCCCTCGATGGGCTAAAAGCATCACTCGCGCGAGCGCCAATTTTAACCACCTAAGGAGGGTGAGCGCCTCTACGTCTACGTAGCCGCAACGACTCAAGTAGTCAGCAGAGTCATCATCGTAGAAAGAACTGAGGAAGGACACGCTCTGCCCATCCAAAGGCTGGTATATTACATCAGCGAGGTATTGACCGAAACCAAGACGCGGTATCCACAAATCCAGAAGCTGCTCTACGCAGTAGTTCTAGCTCGGCGCAAATTGCGCCACTACTTTGAGGCTCATCGTGTCACCGTGGTCTCATCTTTCCCCTTGGGGGAGATACTCCGCAACCAGGATGTCTCGGGTAGAATAGCCAAATGGTCCGTGGAGTTGATGGGTGAAGCCCTCACTTATGCCCCTCGCAAGGCAATTAAATCGCAAATCTTACCAATTTCATGGCAGAGTGGACCGACACACAGCTACCCCCACCCCAGATCCAAGCCGAATGTTGGATCATGTACTTCGACGGTTGGTGATGAGAACCGGCGCGGGCGCAGGCCTGCTCTTCGTCTCACCCCTCGGAGAACATATAAGGCACACGGTACGCTTGCACTTCCCTGCGTCCAATAATATGGCCGAATATGAGGCCTTGCTAGCTGGCCTTCGTATAGCTATAGAGTTCGGTGTCAAACGCCTCGACATCCGGGGAGATTCACAACTGATCATCGATCGGGTTATGAAGGAGACAAGCTGCAACGACGACAAGATGCAAGCATACTACAACGCAGTACGCCGACTCGAGGACCAATTCCATGGCCTCGAGCTCAACCACATCGCGCAAAAATACAACGAGGAGGCCGATGAATTGGCAAAAATTGCGTCAGGTCGGATCACCGTTCCACCAATCGTATTCGCCCGTGACCTAACAGAGCCGAGCATCGACCTCAAGCCAACTCCCAGAGCTCCTGATGCTCCCTCGAGGACCGAACCCTCGGGGGCTGCGGGCATTGAGCCCACGGACGAGGATCCTTCGAAAGAGGAACCTGAAGCCTCAAGTCAGGAGATATCCTCGGCGGACGAGGGTGAAGTTATGGAGATCGACGAGGCCTCATCGTCTCACGATTGGCGCAACCAATACATTGGTTGGATCAACCGAGGGGAACTACCCTCGGATCGAACCCAGGCCCTACTGGCCCACGGCTGTTGTCGACGCCAACAAAATTGTGCGCACTTGCGAAGGGTGTCAATTCTACGCACGCAAAACTCACCTCCCGGCCCATGTCTTGCAAACCGTTCCTATCACATGGCCATTCGCTGTATGGGGGCTCGACCTCGTCGGTCCAATGCGAGCAGCGCCCGGGGGCTTTACGCATGTGCTGGTGGCTATCGACAAGTTCTCGAAATGGATCGAGGCTCGACCCATTAGTAGCATTAGATCCGAACAAGCTGTGCAATTCTTCATGGATATAATTCACAGGTTCGGGGTCCCTTATTCGATAATTACTGACAATGGCACCCAATTTACAGGCAAGAAATTCTTGGAATTATGTGATGATCACCATATCCGCGTGGATTGGTCGGCCGTAGCACATCCACAGACAAACGGCCAAGTAGAACGTGCCAACGGCATGATTTACAAGGCCTCAAGCCTAGAATATTCAACAAACTGAATAGATTCGGCGGAAAATGGGTGTCAGAGCTACCCTCGGTAATTTGGAACCTTAGAACGACCCCAAGCAGAGCCACGGGTTTCACCCCATTTTTCCTCGTCTATGGCGCCGATGCTATCCTCCCCACGGACTTGGAATATGGGTCCCCGAGGCTTAGGGCCTACCAAAAAGAAAGGAACAAGCGAGCTCATGAAGACTCACTCGATCAAGCGGATGAGGCTCGAGACGTGGCGATATTACATTCAACACGGTACCAGCAGTCACTCCGAAAATATCAAGCCCAAAAGGTTCGACGACGAGACCTCAACAAGGGGGACCTGGTGCTAAGGTTGCGTTAAGACAATCGAGGAAGCCACAAGCTCACACCGCCATGGGAAGGGCCCTACATCATCGCCGAGGTCCTCAAACCAGGCACATACAAGCTTGCGAACGAGAAAGGCGAAGTGTTCACCAACGCCTGGAACATTCAACAGCTACGTCACTTCTACCCTTAAGCTTCCAAGCATTCATGTACATTTGTACTTATTTCAATAAGTAAATAAAGAAGGACCTTAAAATGAGTAAGACTGGGCTTACCCTCGAAAAAAGCCAAGTCTCACTCGGGGGCTAATTCGAGGGGGCACCCGGGGTACCCCCTCCTAAAAATTGTCCCAATTTTTAGGTTTTTTCTTCAAAATCCTTTTATCACAATCCTCTCCAGTAAATTGCCAAAAGGCAGTTCGAGGCGTAGATTGACCAAGGCCAAGGGCCGACCGAGTGGAGGGACCGTCTACGCCTTCGAAAGGATACGACATCCCCCTCGCCACCCTGGCACCTTGGCGGTGTACGCCGGCAGCTTGTTGTCGACATTGCGGAGGTAAAACCACCCCTTGTCCCAGTCGGTGTTGTTGGAGGTCATGGTCGTCGGGATGTACAGCGCGCTCCGCTGCCCCCGGACTTGCAGGGTGAGGCCCCCGGCGCGAACCGCTCGGCGGAACCCCCGAGACTCACCCACGGCTGTATGTAGCTCACCCCGGAAAAGGTGAACCCATAGGTCCCAGTGAGCCTCTATCCCCAAGTACCCCTCACAAACGGCGATGAAGACTGCCGCTTGCGAGATGGTGTTGGGGGCAAAATTGTGGAGCTCCACGCCGTAGTGGAGGCACAATCCAAGGAAGAACGGCGAAGCGGGGACTCCGAACCCCCGCTCGTGTAGCCTCGCCAGACTCACCACGAAGCCCCTCCGGTGGAGAAGGCTCGTGGTGGTTGGACGGCGGCGCAATCCACATAGGCTCATCGGGGTTGCTATTCGCCGGTAGCACCCCGGCCTCCACCAGCCCGGCGAGTTAGTCGTCTGTGGCGATGGAGGGGCTCCACAGAGTAGGGTCAACGATGGTCACCATGGAGAACGATGGCGGAAAAAAGCGGAGTTTGTGCGAGGAAGACGAAAGGCAAGAGCGGCGGCGCTTGGAAATAGTAGATGCAATCGGAAGGCAAGGGCTGGGTAAGCCAAACATTTCCCCTTGTCTCTTTATTTATAGTGTAACACGAAGTGCAACCGGCATCCCAGCCGTGTGAAATACGCATTCAATGTGGTTGGCACCGCTGTTACTGACGGCCGGGCCCCACCGGTGGGATAACCACTACGTGCGAGAACCCAGGCGTCGCAAATGCCACGTCCCGTCGTAACTACCCACGCCTCTGCCGCTCCACACCACGTCGGCCACGATTACCAAAATAAACGCTCGAGGCTAGCCGAAAAGCTTCCAAGGTAAGCTACCTCTCCTCGAGGCCCTATTGATCAGGGGTTCGAAGCCCTGGGCCCTCGAGGGTTCGACAGGCGCCCCAGATCAAACAGAGTCAGGGATAACCGGGGGGGGGGGCGATCGAGCCTATCCTCGAGTGCAAAATTCGAGGGCACCCCCATGTTATATTCAAGACCAGATGGAGGCAGCTAGTCGAGGGATCCCACCGAGGGAGAGCAACGAGCCCTCGACCCCTAACGAACGTGGTCGAGCCCTGCCTAGCAAACCTTCACGAGTGCTCTTATGAGACGTGTCTCCGGACCACGAGCCGACCTCCATCGAACGAGGCACGGACGTCCACTTGAATTACCCGCTAACAGCTCACATAGGCATCCATGACTCGCGGTCCACTCGAGGGAAGCATGGATTGCGTCACCCCTCCCCACAAACGGGGCAACGACGGTCGTAACACAAAGTCGAGGACCGCCCTTGATCAACCTTGCTAGGGCCAGGGCTCGGGGGCTCCTCGCGCCACAAGATCGAGTACCTTGAAGACAAAATATGTTGTAGCTCACGAAAGCGTGAAACACTGACAGCTCTTGCAGGAGTATATCCACTCCTCCATGGCCTCGGGGGCTACACCTGCGGGTGCGCTAGCGTGCACCCATCGGAATTCTTCAAGGAAACCTTATCAGAAGCACCCATGACAATAAGCCTTTGCCGGATAAAAACCTTCTCCAACAAAGGCTCGGGGGCTACTGTTGGGGGCGATCGTTAGGGGTACCCAAACCTATGGAATAATCAGCCTTGTTAAACATTAAACTCATGCGCATAACCAGAAAAGGAGAAACGGAAGTTAAGGCCCACGGCCCAGCAATGAACGAAGGCCCAGTCAAGGCACCCCGTGGAGTGCCTCGACGCGAACCACAATCTCCCCTTCGCTCGAGGGAACCGACCCCTCGAGCGAATCGGAGAACTCCGCCTCGGTCGAGGCCTGAGGATCGAGCCTTTAGCAACCCACGAAATGTGGAGACCTATGCCTCGGTCAAGACCCCCGCTCCGACAGACAATTAATGGCGCTCACCACCACCGTGCGTCCAAAGTCAAAAGGCAAATCTCTCGCCATGCCGCCCTGGCAGCCACAACCACCCCGTCGCATCTGCGAACTCCCATCACTATGCTGCCAACCGAGGCTCTGTGTGGGCAGGCCAGCGCTGTGCGAACAGAGCCCGTCACTCCGAGCTCCTGTGCTGCCAACTCCGACGACCCGAAACCTTCCATCGGGCGGGAGAGACTCTCGAGCACACGGCAGGAGAAGAAGAGAGGATGGCGGAGGCATGGCGGGCCATCCCGAGCACTATGCGACCATCCCTGACGCTGTGCGCACATGTCGCCACTGTACGAACAGGGCCGGGTCACTCCAACTCCCTGTGCTACCAACTCCCACAGTGATTTCTCGCAGAATGGACTGCATACAGGCATGGGAGACCCTCGAAATAGCGTACGGGCGAGTCATTACCGCACGAAGGACAGCTCGGATCCTCGAAACCACTCCCTGGCCTCATCACCAGTACAAGAATCAATCACAGGGACCGCAATATCACGTAACAGTGGCCAAGGACAAAGAAGCACGCCCGGTGCCATTCCAACTACTGTGCGGCAACTATGCCTGCACAGCGACACACGCCTATAACCCCTTCTCCTTGGCCTATAAATGGAGGGGGCAGTCGATCAGAGAGAACAATTCACACACACTCCGAAAAACCACGATATTTGCACTGTGCCTCAATCATCTGAGACTTGGAGGTCTAGCCTCTTCTCCCAACCTGCTTGTATCCCCTACTACTTGTAGTCCGGTGCAGAATAACACATCGCACGTACCACCTCGCTGGAAGTACAGTCTTGTGACCGGAACCAGGATAAATCCGTGTCTTGCATTATCTTCTGCATCAACCATCAGGGGAGGGAACACAACGTATTTCTAGTTGGTGTCGGGACCACGATTTCTAAACACCGGCAGGTAGTGAAGCTACAAATAGAAAGAGTTGATTGTTACCAACCTCAAAAAAGTTGATGGAGAGCTTTCTTAAAAAAACATGACCTTTCTTGAGCAATTCGGTGACAAATGGCCCCAACAATGGTGAAAAGAGTAGCGACCGTCGGGTTGGAGAAGAAGAGTGGGAAGGGGGAAGGGGGTTTTGTACTATAGACACCATCACAAACGGTTTGTAGATAAAATTTTTTGTGATATGCACCATCACAAATGGTTTTTCCTACAAACCGTTTGCCATGGTGCTCGGGAGCATCATAAACGGTTTTTCTTACAAACCGTCTGTGATGTCCCACATCACAACCGGTTGCAACTGCTAGGTTGGCTCGGTTGTGATGAGCCATTTGTGATGGCGGATTCTGTAGTAGTGAAAGGAAATGTGACAATTTTATTGATTACATACTTGTAGCTTGCTCTTCTCAATAAGAATTCTAGCCACGGGCAGAGAGCTAAAGTGCACGACTCCTTTTGTAAAGTTGGATGGGTTTTTCGCCCGCTTCTAAAAGGAAATAGGGGCGCCCTATAAATCGATTTTACAGTAGTGATTCTATGCTTGGTTACTAAATGCAAATATTTAATTGTATCCTTGGTTCATAAAATACTTTAATCAAAGGTTACCATAGTGTTAGCACGGGCATACGTGCATCTCCGCATTATCGGGAAAATTGGGAGACTTCTAGGCCTGAGAAGTTCAATAAAAAATGCACCCTGTACAAAAACATAGTTTCGTCAAGATCCAACCTCGTGAGCCACGTAAATCTACATGTAGTTTTACATATAAATGATGCTCCCTAGATAAAGGTCTGCTCAATATGCTGTTGTATATATATGGTCAACCATGAGGAATAGACCAACAGTACAACATGAATTCTTGCACAACGACGGTATACAACATGAATTCTAGATAATTAGACTAGAGAATTTCTCAAAATCTGATGATATGTATTTTTAAGAATCTCAAAATTCAGCCGAGGATAACAAGGCATACATAATGAAGAATCGATAATTCCAATCAATTATTAATTTTGTTTATTGCAAGTTAAATGCAAATCCCTGGTGTACCGATCAAACATAGTCCGGCAAGAATGACATGGCTCACCTTTTATTTGTAACGCATGGTTATATGGAGGTGGAGCTTCACCAGAAGGTCACCGAGGAGTCGAGGACGCAACAAATGTACGTCAAATAGTAAGGATTACGCTGAAGGATAGATCCCGGTCAACCACGAGGAATCATATGATTCCAGCGCAAAGGTGCTCTGATCTACAAATGAGATGTCAAACTATTATGATCATATATTCAATTGCAGATGTATTGTAATCATTGTCATGTGTGAGGACTGATCGATGGGGAGATTTACACTGCTTCGTCAACAACTAGAGTAGCTAATTATTCCAGGACACTAATAAACACACACTTAAGCCACGGCTAAATGGAACATAATTATGTTCAGGCCAATCTCAGTGCACAGTTACACTACATGGTTATCTAGACCAGAAACTAGGTAACGGAGCCAAAAAATCTCTCACATATACCATAAAACTTTTTATTCTCTCCTATATTACATCAGCATATTTAATGCCATTGAAACTTCCCATGCATATGAAACCCCATTAAGTCTGGCCTCATTCATGTGACACAAGCTACTTGTCAACGCAGAAGCAAGTATTGGATTGTGATTAAGCCTTTCAATACACAAGACGCTAGCTGTCAATAGTCCCCAACAAATTTTAGGACCAAACTGAGTCTAAAGGTGATGGCGAATCCGATGCACCACTACTGATGACAAATTGTGCCCTCCCCGGTTCATACTATATAAATTTTATTACACTCTTAGAAAATTGTACCATTGTTTCCAACACCAAATTTGTTGTATTAGATCCATTGTTAGAGCATCTCCAGGAGATTAGTTAAAAATACTAGCCAAATCTACTGATTTAACTACTCTAAAAAATAGATTTGACTAACAAATAACAGAGTAATCCAACAGATTCTGTAAAGATGGCTAGCTAGCAAATAAGGTGGGATGGAGAGACACTAAATTTGGAGAGTCATTTACAGAGTCTGTTGGAAACGTTTTTCTCTAACAATAGCTAAATTTAACTTTAGAAAATGATTTGGCTAGTCTCTTGGAGATGCTCTTAAGTATGGCTTCATAATGTATTTATTTGGTGTTGGGATCTGGCTATTTCCTTTTTAAACTTGATCAAACCTAGAAATATATTTCTATGAACTTAGCCAAACTACAAATAACAGAGTAATCCAACAGATTCTGTAAAGATGGCTAGTGAGGTAGGCTAGCTAAAAATAGCTAGCGAATGAGGCGAGATGGAGAGCCACTAAATTTGGAGAGTCATTTACAGAGTCTGTTGGAAACGTTTTTCTCTAACAATAGCTAAATTTAACTTTAGAAAATGATTTGGCTAGTCTCTTGGAGATGCTCTTAAGTATGGCTTCATAATGTATTTATTTGGTGTTGGGATCTGGCTATTTCCTTTTTAAACTTGATCAAACCTAGAAATATATTTCTATGAACTTAGCCAAACTTAGACAAGTATGACTTACGAGTTAAGACAAGGAAGATAGATCTACTATTGTAAAATAGATCGAGCTAGAATTATGTACGTGACTAGTTGGCAGGTTGCCTTCAATTATGACATCTTAAGCATTCTTTTCCTCTAACCGGTGGAGCTCCCTAGCGCTGATGCATGACACTGAGAGCTGCCCATGTGAACCGTAAATATTTTGAAGGGTGTACCACTTTGCAGATCTGGATTTGGACAATTTGGATTATCCTACAAAGCATACAACTGGCACTAGAGATACGCCAAGCTGGCGATACAGTTAAAATTGGAAGGAAGGCTTTGCTAAAAAGGGAGACATTAATCAATTCTATGAGTATATAGTTCCTGGCTGTACATTTGAAAAATACTGTGTAGATGCTTTTAGAAACTCTCCATTGTTTTCTTGTTGGAAAGTTATTGATACTTTCGATGTTTGTTGATTTCTTGCAAGTCTTGGAAAATCAAAATACTTGGAACTTTGTTGACATGCAAAGAGGTTTTGGGATCGCTGGGAAGGAACACAAGCGTTATAGACTAACAAATACCTTCCAATCTATACGCTAGGTAGAACTGGAGTTAATTACTTTTGCCACTACACACATCATTTCCATTGTATATTGGAAGTCAACTTGTCCTTGTTTACCCTGTAGGATTTGGTTTCTTTATATACCACGAGCAACGTGCACCAAGGAATCCGTCATCTCAAAGCTTCAGTCCTTTCTTCTTGTTCTCTTCACTGCCAGCTAGAGTTACTCAAGTGTTCCTCTCAAGGTCAGTGTTCTTGATAACTGTTTATTTTAAAAAGTCCAAGAAGCATTATCCTTGTGTTTACCAACTTTATTTCTTGCATTTGTTACTAGAAGCTGTAGTTAAGTTTTGCTCACATTGGTATCTTCTTAGATCGTCAGCAATGGCTACCCCAGGTAAAACCCTGCAGAATAAGCCAAGCCTACCGAAGGAAGTGTCATTAGTCTTTTTGAAGAAAATAACCAATGACTTCTCCAATGAACGGAAACTTGGAACAGGTTCATTCGGATCAATGTACAAGGTATGATTTTCGATTGCAATTTTGGTCATAACAAATATTAATATAAATAGACGCTAATATACTCATCTGTGAGGTTGAACAGGGAATTTTGGAAGATGGTGGAGTGGTTGCTGTGAAGAGACTTGCAGAAAATTCACCTGTGCCTCCTGCAAAAATATTTGCGAATGAGGTTCAAAATATTATGATGCTGGAACATGAAAATATTGTAAAGTTGGTTGCATTCTGCCGTGAAGCACAAAACAAACTGGTGCAAATCAGTAACAGATATATTGCTGCAGAGATCCCTGAAACTGTACTCTGCTATGAATATTTACCTAAGGGAAGCCTTGACAAGCATATTTTTGGTAATATAATCTGCTCTCGCTCTGACCTGTTTTGCTTTTCCTTCCTATGTATCTTAAATAGTTAGATTATTTGGGGATTTGATATGGTTTGGCCGAAATGTTTGTAATTTAAATGGCAAGAAAGAAAAGATGACATTTGCATTTTATCAGTAAAAGAGCATGATTTTTATTTTGCTGGAGGGCATTTGCATTTTATGATTTTTATTTTGCCGGAGGTTGTTCGTTTTTTCGAAACGGTTAATTCGTAGACTAAATCCAGAAAAATATGACACCTATGCCGAGTCGACGACTCGAACCCAAGTGGCCACGTTGCACCCTACGGAACTTTTCCAACAAACTTATGATCAGTTCTTGGCGGAGGTTGTTCATTTGCCAGCATATTTTTTTGTCTTTAATATTAAAAGAAACATGTACCTTCAAAATTCATTATCTTAGGTCAATTCAATATTCTATCATTTGTTACATCAGGCGAATCCACTACCATTGATTGGAACACACGCTTCAAAATAATCGAGGGGATTAGCAGGGGAATACAGTTTCTACACAACTTGCCTAGACGCCTACTCCATTTGGGTCTGAAGCCTCAAAATATACTGTTGGATGACAACATGGTCCCCAAAATCGCGGATTTCGGGTTCTCCAGAATCTTTGAAGGTCAAAGCCGAATGAACACGGGGAGCCAAGTGGGATCAGTGTAAGCTACTCTCTCTATTTTTTTTTATTGCGAAGGAGCTACTCTCTAATTGATGTGCAGATACCTGTTTCATATACTATGATACAAAGTTAATTTAACTTTTATGTCAATGCTAGTGGATATATGGCCCCAGAGTATCTATATCATGGTGAAATTTCGGCCCGGTCTGATATATACAGTTTAGGCCTAATTATACTGGAGATTGCAACCAGAGAGAAGAATAGTTCCAGCACTGACCAGAAGCATGCAAGGAAATATATAGAAGACGTAAGAAAAATATCACATTATGATTCGAAGATTAATGTTTGGTAGAGTGTTACGACTAAATTTTTTATGTATACTATAATACTAATTTCAATTTGTATGTAGGTCACAGAAAATTGGACATTAGAGCAAATAATGTCCAAGTACCCCGATCTAGATGATGATGATATCTCTCAAGTAGAAGACTGCATCAGGATTGGTTTACAATGTGTGGAGATTAATCAGGAGAGGAGACCTACCATAAATGAAATTGTCAACAAGCTCAATTACTGATAATTGAGGAAGTAGCAAATTTACTCTGGACAAATGGGGGACTGTCCAGAAGACCTCATTATATTAGTTCTCGAAACGAAGTCTTCTTTCCATATGCTGGCAACCAAAGAGAAATCAACATAGTTGAGTTGATTAGTAATAACGTTGTCTCTTGTCTAGGTAAAAGTGATTTGGTTGGAATTTCCATTTAAGCTCGTATTTATATTCCATATTTTGAGAATTATGATGAATTTAATAATATTAGTCTACAAACATGGGAAAAGGCCACTCATGGGACGCCCGTTCTGGATCAACACCAGTTTAAACGATTTGGTAATTGTCTCTTAGCTTTTCTCTTCTCCTTTGTCTTTGTTGCACCTTTTTCTTAAGCACCATCCTTGTCTTAGCCTGAAAATCCATGCCATGTTCTTTTCTTTCAGCTCTTGGGCAGCATCTTCTTCTCCCAATTTGATGAGCGGAGTGCATATTTTCATCTAGCTTGTTTCATTTCTACACGGCAACACTTTATTCATGCTTATTTTGCTCAGATTTGGCATTTGGAATATCAACATCTGATTATTTCCTTTCTTAGCAATCACGAGGTCTTTAGTACATTAATTAGCTTTTTCATCAATTGAATTTAGATATAAACTGTTATCTTTGTGGCTTGTGGGGCCATCCTTTTTCACTTGATAAACCTTCTCAACAATGTTTTTATTCTCTTGAATTCTACACCGGTTCTTTTGTTCAAAATGGTCATTTTCAACATGTGGTTATCTCTCACATATTTGTTTTCTTGGAGCTGCATATTCTACACGATATTTTTTTAGACTTGCAAGAACTCACGTGCGGCACACACGTTTATTGATGACACGTAGGTACTAAAACCGTGTCACTTGAGTGGGCCATGGTAAACAGACCAGTCGTGCGAAGTGCTTTTAAAAATAATTTATATTCGTTCTCTCATATATAGAGAGCTTTAGGTATTCTCAAATAAGGACATCATTTTTGAGATAGTTGGTCTTTATTTATATGGAGAAACACTCTCCAATCTATTGTCTATTAGCAATATGAGATTATTATGTATAGATGTGGTTACAAATGTGGGTATATTTAGGTAGACCCTTTTTTCTCTTCGAAGTTTTGATGTCCTTGACACTTCCGCGTAGGATTGTTCCATTTTTTTCTGGTGCTTCATGCTGACTTGTGTTGGTCTCCTCAGATTAGCAATTTCGAAGAGAAAATTTGGTGCTTGTTTCTCGCTCCCACTTGGCCGTGGACTTTATTTTTGTTGGAGCCATAACTGTGTGCTTTCCTTCTTTTAATATCCAGCAGTGTCAATTAAATTTGTTTCAATTTTAGGAGCCATGCGTATCGGTTGATTTCTTTCAAAAAAAAGGCTTAGAGGAGGTTTCACGGTAGAAGAATTGTCTTTCAGTTTGGAGGTTGTTTCCTTTCCAAAACAAAAGGTGGGTACAAAAAAACACCGGTGAAAAAACGGAGGCTAGGGATGAACTCACATGGGGTTTTTCGCTCTACCAAAAAAACTTCCGTAATATTTCCTTTTTTCCCCTACATGGTGGGTCCAGGTGGGTCCATTGTGAGGGGTACATGTAACCACGTACATGTATAAAATAAATCATGCGCACGTATATAAAATAAATCAGGCATAACATACAAAATATACACATAAAAAAACTCACATTTATATTCAAAAAATCAGTTGTGAGTTTGCCAGACCTGCTAACAAGTTTAGCATTGTTATGGATAATGTTTTAAGACTACAGACATGATAGTCATAAAACAAGCAAGGACTTTTAAATAGTATCCATGAAACAAATAGTATCGTCACCGGGCCGCCGTGCTTGCTACACGGGCCGAAAGTCGCTGCTTGCTTTGTCATTATCGGGGTGATTCGTTGCCAGGCCGCCGTACCTGCTGCCAGGCTACCATTCTTTGATCGAGCTCCTGCTGGGCCGCGCCACGACGTCACCCTATCTAGCGCCCTGTTGTTTGCCCTTGCCATTGCCGAACCTGTTCATCGCTGGGCTCGCTGCCGGAACTGTTGCACGGCCACGGGACAAACGCCATGCGTGCTGCTCTCCTTGCTGTTCTTCCTAATGCTGGCCAGGCTGCTGGGCATCTGTGTGCATTGCATGTTGCTGCTCCTGTTGCCGGATGGTCGTCGCTTGCTTCTTAGTAGGCCTCCCTTGCATATGGATGCGTATGCATCTACACCAGCCATGCAACTTCCATGCAGCGAACTAAGCGTCACCTAACAAAATAAAGAATCTCACCACGTGCGTGTGGGGCTGACATGTCGTCAACGGCGAAGTGCTGCTCTCGACGAGATCACCAGCGGTGTTGCAGCTGCCGAGAGCTTGACGGAGTTGCCGGCGAAGAAGCTGCGCACAGGCGCTCTGGCAAAGATGAAGAGCTTGCGCGTGCAAGCGGCAGCGGGCTCTCGTGGATGTGTATGCGAATGCGTGCCTGGGTGCCTGTAGAAGGAGGGTTTATCGCCGGCTGGTTCCGGTGAAAAAAAAGTGGTTTTCCTTTATTTGTATTATTTCCAAAATAAATAGGTGGGGTAAAAAAATACGGGTGAGAAAAAAGGGGGCTAGAGGTGAACTCATTTGGGGTTTTTTGCTCTACCAAATATGGGGTAATATTTCCTTTTTTCCATGCAATGTGGGTCCAAGTGGGTCCAGCGTGAGGGATACCAGGGGCTTTCGTTGGTAGGAAAAGCACGTGCGGCACGCACATACGCATACGTACGGCACACACATTTATTGATGACACGTTAGTATTAAAACAATGTCACTTGAGTGGGTCATGGTAAACAGACCACTCATGCGAAGCGTTTTTAAAAATACTTTATATTCGCTCTCTCATATATAGAGAGCTTTAGATACTCTCAAATCCAGAAGCACATCATTTTTCGAGATTGTTGGTCTTTATTTATATGGAGAAAAACTCTCTAATCTATTATTTATTAGAAATACGGGATAATTATGTATAGACATGTGTATAAATGTGGGTATATTCAGTCAAATCCATCCATGACCAGCAATAACAAAAACGATACGAAGGAGGGGGATAAAAAACAGCCGAGTTTTTTCTTTCCAAAAAACAAGCAATTTTTCTTTCCAAAATAAAAAAACGAATCGCCGTGCCGAGCGCCCGAGCGGCACGCGGAGAGCCACACGGGATTCCATGGCAGGAAGAGAAAGGCGGTGGACGTAGGCTTTCGCTTCCCATGTCCACTTTCATTGAGCTTTCTGCTTTACGTACATAGCTCCCAGTTATGACGATTCTGCCTAAAATCGTGTTGGCCTTGTGAAACACTCAAACAGGAATACGGAGGAGGGGATAAAAAACAGCCGAGTTTTATCTCTCGAAAAAAATAGGTGATTTTTTTTTCCAAAATAAAAACGGTGGGTACAAAAAACACTGGTGAGAAAAAAGGGGGCTAGGAGTGAACTTACACGGGGTTTTCGCTCTACCAAAAAAAACTTCCGCAATATTTTCTTTTTTCCTAGAACGTGGGTCCATGTGGGTCCAACGTTAGCCTATATATATATAGTACTGCTACATTTTGTGGATTGAATTATTACGTACTGCTTGTTCATTGCTGTTCTTTCCATACTTTGTTCAGTGAAGGAAGAACTGAGGAGGGCATCACTTCCTCAGGAATGTCGGTTTAACATCAGTCGTTGCTTCGACTGCCCGATTTGTCTCCTCAAAATCAGTAGTGAAATCCTCAAAATTCTCCCAATCTGAGCAGCATTCCGGTTGTAGTTGATGCAATAAGTGAGGGTCTAGGCCGCTCTTGACCGTGAGCACGGCTGTTATAACAGTTTTACACTCTGCAGAGGTTGTACACTTTCACCATAAGCCGCGTAAAAGTTCAAAAGAACTTTAAACCCAACCATGCCGAGGGGGCCAATCCTCTTAAATCACACTACCGAGGTGTGACCGCATAGGGACGCTACGAGGCTTTTACAAAGATTCCTTAGTAAATATTAACCCGCTAAGGTTTCCGGTTCAGGCAAAGCATAACCCTCCCTAATGAGATCTGTCTCTTACCAAAGCTCACAGCTCAAGAGGACCAAGCTATACCCCGTCAACCGCCGCGCCTCTTGCCCCTTTCGGGTAAGGTTACCATCCACTAAAGTCCCTAATTAGTGAGCCAAGACTAGAGCCATATAGTACTTATGGTTGCACTGTTTTTCTGGGTGGTTCTCCATGTTCCAATTAAAAAGATATGATCTTGCCAATTAATTATTTAAAAGAGTATATGGAACATAGAGTAGGGGTTCATTTAACCAATCCCAGTTGAGCAAACTAAGCATCATCTACCATCAAAATTAATTAAGTAACCCAGTTTCAGCTGGCTCGTTGTTCTCCCCCAGGTGAACTAACTAA
>OAMR01000637.1:775098-785582 GCA_900205405.1 Echinochloa crus-galli
CCTTCCAGAAATCGCTCCTGCTTCTGCTCATCATCCAACAAAAACTTATTTTGACTAAAATAATTATTTAATGTGATATTTAATTGATAAAAAGGCTAGAAATTCCAATTAAATCCTAGAAAATTTATTTAAGCCTTAATAAATCCTAGAAAAAATTAGAGGGTTGCTACAATTTAATTGTGATGAATTTTAGGGTGTTACAAACGTTAGGGGTACATGGGGCTTTCGTTGGTAGAAAAAGTTTTCAAGAGAACTCGATCCTTTTAGTATAGATATCAAGTTTCCATCAAAGATACATATTGTGCTGACAACAAAAAATGACATTAAGATAGTTTGTTGAATAATATGGGAAAAGGTCAAACCAATTTATAAAAATACATAGGTGTAATCGAGATGATCAAAATCCATATGTAAAACATCCAATTTGGAGTCCAAATGATAAAAGTTATGACTTCGGAAAGAACTGTCCCCGAGGGAAAAAGTTAGACTGGTTTGGGTCTGTGTAATCTGAGTAGGAGTTGTATTTTAGCACGAGATTTGTATTAGGTTCGGCTCATGTTGGAGCAAGACCTCCCCTCCCTGTATATATGAAGGGACATAGCCAATTATGGACAATTCAGTCAAATGTCTTTTCCATTTATCTTTCTAAACAGGAAGATCCCTTCCAACCCCATGTTGCCGATCTCCACGACCATAGATGGATCCAAGGCTTGGTAGTCGACCTAGGGCACGATGCCGACGTCCGCTCCCTGATGGGGTCCCTCCCGAGCGAGACCTTTGCTAGTTTGCTCGTAAACTAGTTGTTCTTTGTCACGTAAGCGTGTTGGATATCCTTTGCTAGTTTGCTCTTAATAAATCCTGCTGACGTTTACCAAATAAGTGTGATAGTTATCCCTCCAAACGATCAATTCCAACCAAGTCGTATGAAATCGACTAGGTTTAGAAACCAGTCTGAATGGATTTGGCTAAGTGGCCACGATTCGATACATTGCGATCTGCATGTTCTAGTGCATTCCGGTTTGTTGGTCGTGAATGTGTAAGGACATATGTAAGTTGAATAGACAAGGATATTTCAATATTTTCTTCATCAATGTACGAATATACATGGGGGTTTGGGGCCTACCAGAAACTATTAGGGAAAAGACTTTGATTTTCTAGCATTTTATATTGATTTTCTAGCATTTTATATTGATTTTCTAGCATTTTATATTGATTTTCTAGCATTTTATATTGATTTTCTAGCATTTTATATTGATTTTCTAGCATTTTATATTGATTTTCTAGCATTTTATATTGATTTTCTAGCATTTTATATTGATTTTCTAGCATTTTATATTGATTTTCTAGCATTTTATATTGATTTTCTAGCATTTTATATTGATTTTCTAGCATTTTATATTGATTTTCTAGCATTTTATATTGATTTTCTAGCATTTTATATTGATTTTCTAGCATTTTATATTGATTTTCTAGCATTTTATATTGATTTTCTAGCATTTTATATTGATTTTCTAGCATTTTATATTGATTTTCTAGCATTTTATATTGATTTTCTAGCATTTTATATTGATTTTCTAGCATTTTATATTGATTTTCTAGCATTTTATATTGATTTTCTAGCATTTTATATTGATTTTCTAGTAATTTATAAGATTTTCTATTAATTTTTTTTATCTTTAAATTGTATTGTATATTTGTTATTGGTTAATAATGTAGATGAATAGACAATGGATGTACGGGGACCCCCACGCTCAGGCGTTCCGTGATGGCCTTAGGACGCTTCTCAATGCAAGCCCGTCTCCTCCGCCAAAGAGGTCTCCGTCTCCTCCGCCGAAGAGGGGACGCCGCACTAAAGCCTCTGCCCCCACTCCACCAGCGAAGAAGGCGCGAAAAACTAGAGAGAAGCCCGCACCAGAGAAAAGAGCGGGCGAGAAGACTCTAGAGGAGCTCGAAGCCTCGGTAAAAGCAGACACAAAGAGGCAAATGGCCGAGTGGAGGAGAAAACCTGAGCCGGAGCCGAAGCTTGATCCCACCATCGTGAAGTCATTCCTCGGTAATTTGAGCAAGGGTCAACAGAAGGAAGTAATAGTAACAGACTATGACCGCTCATTACTGAAATCTCGCCGGAAACGGAAGGCTGCGGATAAGGAGGCGGGCCCATCCAAAAAGGTTCCTCAGCTCGGCCAGCAACCTCAGCGTCCCTTGGGTCCATTGCCATCTCTGGACGAGCTTAACATTCAACGAGTAATGGCCGAGACTGGACTAACCAGAGCGCAAGTCCTGGGGGAAGAAGAGGTGCCTGTAAACACAACGCTGAAGTGGCCGTTTAAGCTTGGCGAGCCTATGGTCCCTCCTGAAATGGAGAGCAAGCTACAGACGAAGATGCGCCGATTCCATGACTGGTATTTGGAAGAATCAAGAAGGAATAAACGGCGCATGATAAAAGTAGGCGTGAAGGACCAAGACTTCTACAATGGTGACGCGGATTTTGTCTGGCTCAGGTTTAATGATATATATGAGCTGTACCACCGCGACGCCATGGACGTGGATTTGATCACATGTTGGACACTGTAAGTACTTTGTTGTTGCTTATAATTCACAGTTTGAAAACATTAATTCCAATCTATGCTGACGCGGGCTTTATTTATTGCTTAACATATGCAGAATGGAGATTCAAAAATGTCGCAGATCCGGGATATATGACGTTGGTTTCGTGGATCCTCGAAGGATAAGTGAAGAAATGATATTGATGAATCCTGAGGAAACATATGGAAACCTATACAAATATATTAAGAAACAAAATTACTGCGACTCCATACTAATCCCGTACAACATCGAGTGAGTACATACACAGGCTTCTTCTTCTTATACTGTCTGTGTACTATTTCATTTCTGATTATAATGTATACATGTGCACAGATTCCACTGGTTCTTAATAATATTGTGTCCTGACCGGGGTGTCGTGAACGTCTTTGATTCGTTGCACACTCCAAAAGAAAAACTACAGAACATCATGGACATGATGACAAGGTGATGTATATTTTCCCCTACTTAATTCACCCCTTACACTCGCAATGACTTAACTCAATTTTTTTGTTCGCAGGGCCTGGATTCAATTCCGTCAAGAACACCCGGGAATTCAACATGAAACACTAAAATGGAACATTGGCTTTCCGGTAAGCAAGTAATTTGTACATGTAGGCCTCGGCTAATATATTATATGAATTTTACTTAATTTCTTTTGGTCGACAGTGTGCCAAACAGGGGCCGGGAAATAATTTATGTGCATACTATGTTTGCGATTTCATGTGGAATTGGGGACATAAAAAGCTTACACAACACGATATTATGGTACGTAATAATAAACAACATTTCCATTATTATTAAGTGCACAATTATTGTCTCCAACTCGGCGGATTAAATATCTTTCAATTATTTGTAAATTATAGATGTTCAGGCTGAAGGAAGAGTCCCTGGAGCTAGAAAGAATTGACGCAATTGCAGAACAGCTCGTCGGATGGATCTGGGACGAGGTCGTCAATCCCCGAGGAGAATACTTCTCGCCAGTACTGGAGGACGTGCCGGACAGTGCAACAAGATAGTCGTCAATCTTAATTAAGTAGAAAATACAGTTTAAATATATATAACTCGAGTTGACATGCATGAATATCTACTTTTGTAATATATATGTCTTCTATTTTGATGAAATGTCAGCTAGTATGAATATAGAGTCGGCCGAATACGCATTAGAATACACGTATTAGAATATATACGTATATAGACGTGCACGCATGGCTACTGAAAAAAGCAAAAAAAAAAAAGAAATCCGGGGTCTTTAGCACCGGTTTCAGGCAGCAACCGGTGCTAAAGGGCCCCTTTAGCACCGGTTATTCAACCCGGTGCTAAAGGGGTACCCCTTTAGCCTCGGATTAGTTGCACCGGGTGGGAAACCCGGTGCTAAAGGGCTTTCCCGGTTCCACAGAGCCTGCACCTCTCCAACAAGCCACAGGCGGGACCGGTTCCACAGAGCATGCACCTCTCCAAGATGCGGCCCTTATTAGCCCTCCACAGCAATATCAAAGCAGTCACGCTTCCACACAGGCCGCCGAAGCGGTCCGTTACACCGTGGATGAAATAACTCAACGGACCGCGTGCGAGCTTGTCGTCAGGCAGAAGAACTTAGCTGTGGTGGTACGTATGCGACCTTAGTTCATACTGCATACATTTCACCGTAAATACCATTCATTTACTAACTTTCTTTGTGACTACTAACTTATCAGGTCGCATACGGTATGACCAAACGTGTGGAAGAAGGGCAAAAATGGCACTGCAATGACATTCCACATGGTTACGTACCTGTTGAGGTGGAGCAAGTCGTCACCAGCTGGGAAGACTTGGAACTTGACATCCCCGGAGGTGACGGAGAAACAAAACTCGGTCAGTGTTCTCACTGCATCATTCTATGGAGCAAGGCAGACATCGTTATACCCGATACACCTGCGGCTACCAACAAGCCCCCGTCACCTCCAAGAGATCCACATCATGACGATTCTCCGGGAGCTCCTGATGCAAGCCCGTCTCCTCCGCCAAAGAGGTCTCCGTCTCCTCCGCCGAAGAGGGGACGCCGCACTAAAGCCTCTGCCCCCACTCCACCAGCGAAGAAGGCGCGAAAAACTAGAGAGAAGCCCGCACCAGAGAAAAGAGCGGGCGAGAAGACTCTAGAGGAGCTCGAAGCCTCGGTAAAAGCAGACACAAAGAGGCAAATGGCCGAGTGGAGGAGAAAACCTGAGCCGGAGCCGAAGCTTGATCCCACCATCGTGAAGTCATTCCTCGGTAATTTGAGCAAGGGTCAACAGAAGGAAGTAATAGTAACAGACTATGACCGCTCATTACTGAAATCTCGCCGGAAACGGAAGGCTGCGGATAAGGAGGCGGGCCCATCCAAAAAGGTTCCTCAGCTCGGCCAGCAACCTCAGCGTCCCTTGGGTCCATTGCCATCTCTGGACGAGCTTAACATTCAACGAGTAATGGCCGAGACTGGACTAACCAGAGCGCAAGTCCTGGGGGAAGAAGAGGTGCCTGTAAACACAACGCTGAAGTGGCCGTTTAAGCTTGGCGAGCCTATGGTCCCTCCTGAAATGGAGAGCAAGCTACAGACGAAGATGCGCCGATTCCATGACTGGTATTTGGAAGAATCAAGAAGGAATAAACGGCGCATGATAAAAGTAGGCGTGAAGGACCAAGACTTCTACAATGGTGACGCGGATTTTGTCTGGCTCAGGTTTAATGATATATATGAGCTGTACCACCGCGACGCCATGGACGTGGATTTGATCACATGTTGGACACTGTAAGTACTTTGTTGTTGCTTATAATTCACAGTTTGAAAACATTAATTCCAATCTATGCTGACGCGGGCTTTATTTATTGCTTAACATATGCAGAATGGAGATTCAAAAATGTCGCAGATCCGGGATATATGACGTTGGTTTCGTGGATCCTCGAAGGATAAGTGAAGAAATGATATTGATGAATCCTGAGGAAACATATGGAAACCTATACAAATATATTAAGAAACAAAATTACTGCGACTCCATACTAATCCCGTACAACATCGAGTGAGTACATACACAGGCTTCTTCTTCTTATACTGTCTGTGTACTATTTCATTTCTGATTATAATGTATACATGTGCACAGATTCCACTGGTTCTTAATAATATTGTGTCCTGACCGGGGTGTCGTGAACGTCTTTGATTCGTTGCACACTCCAAAAGAAAAACTACAGAACATCATGGACATGATGACAAGGTGATGTATATTTTCCCCTACTTAATTCACCCCTTACACTCGCAATGACTTAACTCAATTTTTTTGTTCGCAGGGCCTGGATTCAATTCCGTCAAGAACACCCGGGAATTCAACATGAAACACTAAAATGGAACATTGGCTTTCCGGTAAGCAAGTAATTTGTACATGTAGGCCTCGGCTAATATATTATATGAATTTTACTTAATTTCTTTTGGTCGACAGTGTGCCAAACAGGGGCCGGGAAATAATTTATGTGCATACTATGTTTGCGATTTCATGTGGAATTGGGGACATAAAAAGCTTACACAACACGATATTATGGTACGTAATAATAAACAACATTTCCATTATTATTAAGTGCACAATTATTGTCTCCAACTCGGCGGATTAAATATCTTTCAATTATTTGTAAATTATAGATGTTCAGGCTGAAGGAAGAGTCCCTGGAGCTAGAAAGAATTGACGCAATTGCAGAACAGCTCGTCGGATGGATCTGGGACGAGGTCGTCAATCCCCGAGGAGAATACTTCTCGCCAGTACTGGAGGACGTGCCGGACAGTGCAACAAGATAGTCGTCAATCTTAATTAAGTAGAAAATACAGTTTAAATATATATAACTCGAGTTGACATGCATGAATATCTACTTTTGTAATATATATGTCTTCTATTTTGATGAAATGTCAGCTAGTATGAATATAGAGTCGGCCGAATACGCATTAGAATACACGTATTAGAATATATACGTATATAGACGTGCACGCATGGCTACTGAAAAAAGCAAAAAAAAAAAAGAAATCCGGGGTCTTTAGCACCGGTTTCAGGCAGCAACCGGTGCTAAAGGGCCCCTTTAGCACCGGTTATTCAACCCGGTGCTAAAGGGGTACCCCTTTAGCCTCGGATTAGTTGCACCGGGTGGGAAACCCGGTGCTAAAGGGCTTTCCCGGTTCCACAGAGCCTGCACCTCTCCAACAAGCCACAGGCGGGACCGGTTCCACAGAGCATGCACCTCTCCAAGATGCGGCCCTTATTAGCCCTCCACAGCAATATCAAAGCAGTCACGCTTCCACACAGGCCGCCGAAGCGGTCCGTTACACCGTGGATGAAATAACTCAACGGACCGCGTGCGAGCTTGTCGTCAGGCAGAAGAACTTAGCTGTGGTGGTACGTATGCGACCTTAGTTCATACTGCATACATTTCACCGTAAATACCATTCATTTACTAACTTTCTTTGTGACTACTAACTTATCAGGTCGCATACGGTATGACCAAACGTGTGGAAGAAGGGCAAAAATGGCACTGCAATGACATTCCACATGGTTACGTACCTGTTGAGGTGGAGCAAGTCGTCACCAGCTGGGAAGACTTGGAACTTGACATCCCCGGAGGTGACGGAGAAACAAAACTCGGTCAGTGTTCTCACTGCATCATTCTATGGAGCAAGGCAGACATCGTTATACCCGATACACCTGCGGCTACCAACAAGCCCCCGTCACCTCCAAGAGATCCACATCATGACGATTCTCCGGGAGCTCCTGATGCAAGCCCGTCTCCTCCGCCAAAGAGGTCTCCGTCTCCTCCGCCGAAGAGGGGACGCCGCACTAAAGCCTCTGCCCCCACTCCACCAGCGAAGAAGGCGCGAAAAACTAGAGAGAAGCCCGCACCAGAGAAAAGAGCGGGCGAGAAGACTCTAGAGGAGCTCGAAGCCTCGGTAAAAGCAGACACAAAGAGGCAAATGGCCGAGTGGAGGAGAAAACCTGAGCCGGAGCCGAAGCTTGATCCCACCATCGTGAAGTCATTCCTCGGTAATTTGAGCAAGGGTCAACAGAAGGAAGTAATAGTAACAGACTATGACCGCTCATTACTGAAATCTCGCCGGAAACGGAAGGCTGCGGATAAGGAGGCGGGCCCATCCAAAAAGGTTCCTCAGCTCGGCCAGCAACCTCAGCGTCCCTTGGGTCCATTGCCATCTCTGGACGAGCTTAACATTCAACGAGTAATGGCCGAGACTGGACTAACCAGAGCGCAAGTCCTGGGGGAAGAAGAGGTGCCTGTAAACACAACGCTGAAGTGGCCGTTTAAGCTTGGCGAGCCTATGGTCCCTCCTGAAATGGAGAGCAACCTACAGACGAAGATGCGCCGATTCCATGACTGGTATTTGGAAGAATCAAGAAGGAATAAACGGCGCATGATAAAAGTAGGCGTGAAGGACCAAGACTTCTACAATGGTGACGCGGATTTTGTCTGGCTCAGGTTTAATGATATATATGAGCTGTACCACCGCGACGCCATGGACGTGGATTTGATCACATGTTGGACACTGTAAGTACTTTGTTGTTGCTTATAATTCACAGTTTGAAAACAATAATTCCAATCTATGCTGACGCGGGCTTTATTTATTGCTTAACATATGCAGAATGGAGATTCAAAAATGTCGCAGATCCGGGATATATGACGTTGGTTTCGTGGATCCTCGAAGGATAAGTGAAGAAATGATATTGATGAATCCTGAGGAAACATATGGAAACCTATACAAATATATTAAGAAACAAAATTACTGCGACTCCATACTAATCCCGTACAACATCGAGTGAGTACATACACAGGCTTCTTCTTCTTATACTGTCTGTGTACTATTTCATTTCTGATTATAATGTATACATGTGCACAGATTCCACTGGTTCTTAATAATATTGTGTCCTGACCGGGGTGTCGTGAACGTCTTTGATTCGTTGCACACTCCAAAAGAAAAACTACAGAACATCATGGACATGATGACAAGGTGATGTATATTTTCCCCTACTTAATTCACCCCTTACACTCGCAATGACTTAACTCAATTTTTTTGTTCGCAGGGCCTGGATTCAATTCCGTCAAGAACACCCGGGAATTCAACATGAAACACTAAAATGGAACATTGGCTTTCCGGTAAGCAAGTAATTTGTACATGTAGGCCTCGGCTAATATATTATATGAATTTTACTTAATTTCTTTTGGTCGACAGTGTGCCAAACAGGGGCCGGGAAATAATTTATGTGCATACTATGTTTGCGATTTCATGTGGAATTGGGGACATAAAAAGCTTACACAACACGATATTATGGTACGTAATAATAAACAACATTTCCATTATTATTAAGTGCACAATTATTGTCTCCAACTCGGCGGATTAAATATCTTTCAATTATTTGTAAATTATAGATGTTCAGGCTGAAGGAAGAGTCCCTGGAGCTAGAAAGAATTGACGCAATTGCAGAACAGCTCGTCGGATGGATCTGGGACGAGGTCGTCAATCCCCGAGGAGAATACTTCTCGCCAGTACTGGAGGACGTGCCGGACAGTGCAACAAGATAGTCGTCAATCTTAATTAAGTAGAAAATACAGTTTAAATATATATAACTCGAGTTGACATGCATGAATATCTACTTTTGTAATATATATGTCTTCTATTTTGATGAAATGTCAGCTAGTATGAATATAGAGTCGGCCGAATACGCATTAGAATACACGTATTAGAATATATACGTATATAGACGTGCACGCATGGCTACTGAAAAAAGCAAAAAAAAAAAAGAAATCCGGGGTCTTTAGCACCGGTTTCAGGCAGCAACCGGTGCTAAAGGCAGGCCCTTTAGCACCGGTTATTCGACCCGGTGCTAAAGGGGTACCCCTTTAGCCTCGGATTAGTTGCACCGGGTGGGAAACCCGGTGCTAAAGGGCTTTCCCACCCGGTGCAGATGTCGATCATTCTGGTAGTGCGGATGCAATAATATAAAATGGCTATTGCTAGAAAAGGATGGTGCAGTGAGCTGTCATCTGATGAGAGACCGACACGTGTCGCCGCTTATAGCCCCCGTCACCTCCAAGAGATCCACAGGATCATGACGATTCTCCGGGAGCTCCTGATGCAAGCCCGTCTCCTCCGCCAAAGAGGTCTCCGTCTCCTCCGCCGAAGAGGGGACGCCGCACTAAAGCCTCTGCCCCCACTCCACCAGCGAAGAAGGCGCGAAAAACTAGAGAGAAGCCCGCACCAGAGAAAAGAGCGGGTGAGAAGACTCTAGAGGAGCTCGAAGCCTCGGTAAAAGCAGACACAAAGAGGCAAATGGCCGAGTGGAGGAGAAAACCTGAGCCGGAGCCGAAGCTTGATCCCACCATCGTGAAGTCATTCCTCGGTAATTTGAGCAAGGGTCAACAGAAGGAAGTAATGGTAACAGACTATGACCGCTCATTACTGAAATCTCGTCGGAAGCGAAAGGCTGCAGATAAGGAGGCGGTCCCATCCAAAAAGGTTCCTCAGCTCGGCCAGCAACCTCTGCGGCCCTTGGGTCCATTGCCATCTCTGGACGAGCTTAACGTGCAACGAGTAATGGCCGAGACTGGACTAACCAGAGCGCAAGTCCTGGGGGAAGAAGAGGTGCCTGTAAACACAACGCTGAAGTGGCCGTTTAAGCTTGGCGAGCCTATGGTCCCTTCTGAAATGGAGAGCAAGCTACAGACGAAGAGGCGCCGATTCCATGAGTGGTACTTGGAAGAATCAAGAAGGAATAAACGGTGCATGATCAAAGTAGGTGTGAAGGACCATGATTTCTATAATGGTGACAAGGATTGGGTCTGGCTGAGGTTTAAGGATATATATGAGTTGTACCACCGCGACGCCATGGACGTGGATTTGATCA
>OAMR01000728.1:13856-27084 GCA_900205405.1 Echinochloa crus-galli
TTAAGAGGGGCAAACTTGTTTGCATATCGGTCATCTAGTGCCACTTGAGCGATCTAACATTGCGATGTTGCTAGTATCGAGTGGCGTGGTAAAGAGAGCGAAAATGTTCGTTGAAAATCTTTGGGAAAGCAAAGTTTGGATCTTTGGTCGGACTATCCGTAGCATGAGCTCGGACAGTCCGAGGCATGGTGAATAGAGTGAAAAACCCTTTGAGAAATGTTTGTGAAAATGCTAACTCACTCACACATAAGGTGGTACACTTATGGGGTTGGCACATTTGCAAAGGGGTTCAAGAATTAGATGTCGGTTATGACTTGATGTGATCTTGGTTTGCAATTCTGTTTTGATACAAAGTGTTTTGGGTCAAATATTCAGTTGGATTGGATAGTCCTCTGAATGAGCTTTCCATAGAGTCCAAGATCACCTAATTTGGACATCGGAGCTAAAAGTAATGGGCGTTTTACCGAGTGCCGGTTGTGCTGAAAATAGAGTGGCGGACGGTCCGCGATCTGACTGGCGGACAGTCCGCGGATATTGGTCGGACAGTCCGCGAAAATGGGTCGGACAGTCCATAAATTCGCCCAGTTTTACACAGAGACATTTCCTGATGATCCAGGGGGTCTGACAGTCCGCGGATGAGGTCGGACAATCCGAGGATGACGAGTTTTTGACCGTTTGGATCTGAACGGCTAGTTTTTTGAATGGCGGACAGTCCGAGGTAATCGTTAGAGCTCAGGAAAAGTGTGTAACGGGTAGTTTTCTCCCTCCCTCTATAAATATATGGGTGCCCGGGCTTGGAGAGCGTTGAGCACCTTGGGAATGTGTTTCCCATAGTTGTGCTTGCCTTGGGAGTCTACTGGCTCACTTGTTCATGCAAGATTGCGAATCCATTGCGACTGAGTGCGAATCTAGTGCATTGCTTTGAGAGATTGCATCGAGTGGCACTAGGTGTTCGTGTTGCAAGTCGGTTTGCTTGTTACTCTTGGAGGTTGCCACCTCCTAGACGGCTTGGTGGATTAAGGCTCCGTTGAAGCACGCAAGGAGATTGTGCGTGGCTCCGGAGAAGGTTTTGTGAGGGGGATTGTGCTCACCCCGCGGGGATCGCGAAGAGCAATTCTAGTGGAGCGTGTCATTGAGTTACCGCACTTGCGAGTAGTGTCTTGGTGTGCCCGGAGTGGCCAGCCGCTTGAGAGCCTTGCCCAAGAACTATCGAGGTGTTGGTCGACACAACGAGGATTAGCTTGGTGGCAAACAAGTGAACCTCGGGATAAAAATCTTATTTTCCTGCTGATCCGGCACATCGTCCGCCTGCTTCTTGGATTTGCTCCCCTTCTTCGGCATTTTGTTTTGCTCTTGTTGCCTCTTTGTTCACTCTTGTACAACTGTTATGTCCTGTTCCCGTTGGAAGAAACAGCAAGGGTCAGTGAAACAGAAAATAGGCAGGTCGTCCCTTTCCTTCCCTGCAGATCTAGCACGAGCTTACAACAAACCCGCGCAAGTATCTTTTCCCCCACGCTGTATCATTAGAGCTTATGGCAACGAAATGGAAAGGCAACCAAAATGAATGAACAGCATAAAAGGGAGGAAATTCAACATGGGATATGTAAATTGAGCCTTTAGATTAGACTTGTGTAGTCATGTCCATTGAGCATTATTAGTAAGCTTAGGAGCTTTGTGCTTTTGCTTACTGATTATGTAGGAGCTCCCCATGGGAGGAGCTACAGGATATGCCAAGTGGGCCACGGCATATCCTGTAGCTTTGGCCCAATACAGTATTACAGTCCATGTTTCAAAATAATCTGAAGTCTAAAGGGCCTGATCTGCGTCCGTAATTCGCCGTCTGCGCCCGTGGCTCCGCGCATGCGGCCGTCGCCTTCTCTTGGTTTGCTGCCCAGCCCAACACCTAGCGTGCAAGCCGGCCAGCGGTCAGGCTTCCAGGACACAGGTGGTCCATCGCCACCGCCCCTCACCCGTTGCCCGTATTCCTCGCAGCACAGGTAGGGCTCGTGGGCGGCGCATCAAGACGTGCTATAGCACAACACAATCCGTTCTAGCATTCTTCCATTCATGAACACAGAGAAAGAACTTTGTCTTGAATATAGTATTAAGAAGAATTTCTTGTTTGCTTTGTATGCAACTTCTGCACTTAATTATTGAACTTAAGACTTCACATGTTGTTTTTTGCACATTTAAAATTATTTGATAGATCATATATGGTTTATGTTTATATATATTAATTAAACCGAGTTATATAGAAAAAAATTTCATGGCATACCCTTTGGTAAAATCCTAGCAACGCCACTGGAGCTCCCCCGTGTGTGAAGTACTAGTGGCATAGGTTTGTGTGACCTTGCTCCTAGAATTAATTAGGTGAGCTTGTGCTAGCCCGGCACCTTATTTGTTTGTTTAGGATCTTTTATAAGGTGCTAGAAAACTTATATAGAAGGGGGTTAAGTCTTGGCTAGATCGATAGTTTTAATTCCGCATTTGTTTCGGTTAGCCGGCGAGTTAAATTTTAGAAAGGACTATTCACCCCCTCTAGTCTGCCATCTCGACCCTACAGTTGCACACCTACCACTGCTTCTCATCACCGTTTTGCCACCGGACGTGATCCTCCGCGTGAAGACTCGAGCCACCGGCCGCCTCGCCGCCATGGGCCAAATTCCGGCTGCGCCGCCCACCTGCCGCCTAGTGAGAACATCCTCGAGTTCCCCTCGCGCTCCTCTCTCAATTGCGCCAGCTCACCGCCGCCTTAGTCCACCAAATCACCGGCGAGCCGGACGCCCAGAGCCACCATCAGTAGGGGGAGCGGAGCGCGGCGGCAAACTGGCACCGGGAGGGAGGGAAGGACCTATCTGCGAGAGTTAAATAATTCAAGGGGGTTTCTAGAAAACCGGTTGCAAAACCGCCCAACAAAACCACTATGAGGGGTTATGTGCACCAGTTTCTATAGTTTGGGGGGCTGGTTATCCAGTTTTATAGTATTTTTTTAAAAGATCTGGTTTTATAGTTGGGGGGGTGAAGTGTTCCACAGTTGATAGTTTAGGGGGTATGTAGACTTCTTCCTCAAAAAAAAATATGCATCTCCATGGATTTGAACCCACGACCTCTCTGCATGCCTTGTGTAAAGCCTCATAATCATCCGACCTACGTAACACATATGACCTACACAACACATATGACCTAACACTAGAAATACAAACACCATAGAACATAGGACGTATGGTATTATACCTCCGGGTACCCGGAACCTGTTTAAGCTCTGCGTATTGTGTTACATCAAACATACTAGCTCCGCGATCCCCCGCCTACAAATCTACCACTTAGATATCCCTTGTGGATTGCCGGTCTTCAAGTCTCACACTAGATACCGAAAAAGGGTACATTGATTCATTGATTTACAACCAAATAGTTGTGGATACATTGATCCATCCTCTCGCGTGCCCAAAGCAAAATATCTCACCGAAAACTAACTTTTAACGCCTGATTAGTGAAATAACTTTTAACTTATACATTGAACATACTGAGTACATACCATTCTTATTGAGGCTCCACACAATCTTATGAGTACAATGCTTGGCGGTCCCTAAACTTGTATTGATGTGTCACTTAAGTCCCTGAATTCTCAAAATGTATTTTTACATCACTCAGCTTCTCCTAATGTGTTATATGGGTGCCTAAACTCTAAAAGTGTATTTTTAAGTACTCAAACTTGTACAAATATACCATTCAAGTCCATAAACTACCAATTTTTTTGAATAAACTATGCAGACTCACACCAGATCCGCTGGATCCCCATCCGATGGCCACATAGAGAGGTGGAAAATTTTAGCACTTAAACCCTCCCACCATTGGCTTTTCTAATCACAATTTGTCTAAAACCCCTCCTAACGTCGGGTCAGTAACGGAGAGCGTGCCATTTCCCCTCGCGAGTCATGACCATGGAAAGGCGAATCATCGCCGCCGCCCTCGGATTCGACACGGACGGGGACTTGACGACGCCACCACCATGTCATCAGCTCCTTTGCTGCCTATGTACTCAATGCCCCACCGTTCCTGGGCCTCATCGATGACCTCCTAGAGGTCATCTTCCTCCGCCTGCCTACCCTCGCGGACATCGACCGAGCCATCACCGTGTGCTCCACCTTCCGCCGCGTCATCGCCGCCCGCTCGTTCCGCCGTGGCCTCCGGTCTGCCCACCGGGCGCCCTGGCTGGGCTTCGTCCAAGACAAGTTCTACCACGCCGAGGCGCCCCACCCGTGCGCGCCATACACCCGCTCCCTCGCTGGAGCCGCCGACTACTCCTTCCTCCGCACGCGGTGCGCGCCCTTGGCCTATCCACGACGTCTGCGTCCAGGATGAGCCCCGCGGACGGCAACACGAGGCCCAGCAACGTGGAAATCACGCGCAGCCATTGACATTGTTGTTGTTGTTGGAGAGAGAGAGAGAGAGAGAGAGGTGATGGGGACGTGTGAGACCAAGAAGACGAAGGGGATGATTTGCTGGCTCGAAGATTAAGATGCGATGGGTATTTATTTTGAAAAGGTATTTTTTGAAAAGGAAAACTTTATTAATCTTAGACAATTACATCAAGATGATACAATCAAACTAAGATCATTCCCGGCCTCTACATAGCTAAGATGCACACAGCCTATAGAAGAAAACGAAAAAGAAGAAAAAAAGACATGACAACCTATGACATGTCGTGGTGAACTACACCACACAGCTTATTCTTCAAATCTGACCACTACCCTAGCAACACCTGAACTCCCAAAAGGCTCTCTGAAAGCAACGCCCCTAATAAGGAAACGATACGCAACATACACCATCATCGTTGCCATAGTGCAACTAATAAAAAGTCAGACCATCGGTTTTCATCCTAGAGAATAGTTGATCGAACCCCAAACAATGTCTTCAACAAGGCCAATGTCAGGCACAACCAGCTAAGATCAGGCCTAGGAATTTCTTCCCGGAGTCGAGGAAACGGTACCCAAAACGAAGATCCTTGGTGTTGTCCTCCTTCTTTCTGAGCAGTCCAACCATAACCCTGAATCTGAGCCGACTTCGAGCGGTCATAAACTCTCACCATCCCATGATAACTCTATCACGAAGTGCGTAAAAAGCACACGCATAAAGTCCATAGGATCAACATTAAAGTAGTTGATACCGTGGATCGAAACAAAGATGACTCCGAACTTTGAGTTAGAGTAGTCCATGGGAACTGCCTATGCATGAAGAAATTAGGGTGAGAAATATTTGCACCAGAAATACCGGATCGGTGAACGACAACGAAGGTGATGAATCCGTGCCGGTGGGAGATCCGAGGGCCATCAGGTTCCGATCCCATCACCCACGCCATCCAGACACGCACACTGCCGGCCATCACCATCGGCACCACAGCCACGCACCGCGCGCCACGCCGTCAAGCGGGCGCACGCACGGCCGCCGTGGACCACACGTACTGCCACCGCTCGCCGAAGCCTTGGTTTACTCTTGATGTTTCATGTTACAGGTTTGTCTTGTATATTAGTGGTTTTGTGAAAAATAAGGTCTCCTAGAGCGTCATAGAGATGATGCATGATCCCACATGTAACTATGTGGGCGAAAATGAGGTCCACCAGATCGTCATTAACCAATTATAGGTTCCCACGTGTAAGTGTAAATATGAGGTGGAAAATAGAGATGCTGAATGGTTTTATCTCAAATACAAAGCCACGATGTTTACGTCCATTCCAGTTTCTCCCACATAAAGAGTTTGATCTTCAAATTAGGTAATTTCATGATCCATATATGCCAAATTTATTTGCGAGATTCGAAGACACCATTGTTTACAAGGAACTCATACATTGAGCATACTGAGTAATTAAATACCATTCTGTTGACCCTCCACTTAATCCTATCGCGTTGTTCTCCTTCAACTAATTAAACATCCGCAAATCTTGCAACTAGGTTATGTCATTGTACAAATGTTTCTTGCAGCTGAGATTCCTTACTCATACAATTTTCAGCTAAATGACGTAAGGAATACACAACTAACAACGATAATAATAAATTAATAATAAAATCTTGATCACCTCATCCAAATCCCATAACCTTGGTAGCCAAGTGTAGCAGCGGCTCCAGCGTGTCCGGCGCGAACTTGCGCGCAAACAAGTAGCAGACACCGCTCGCCCCGCCATTGCCGCCGCCGCAGTTCTTGCCAGCACCTCCTCCTCCCCCTTCCCTGATCTCCCTGATCAGCGCCTCCGACACCTCCCGCGCGCCATGGGTGCGCGGGTGCGAGCCGCCTCGCCTCCAGTCCGCGTACGTGAGCGTCCGGTTGGCGTTGCGCCGCCCCCACCCCAGCACGCTCAGAAGCGTCGGCAGGTAGTGCTCCTCCGCGAAGCAGAACCTCCGGCGGCCGCAGTACTCGAGGAACGCCGGGAAGTAGGCGCCGTCGGCGACGAGCTCGAGCGCCATGGCGCGGTCCATCTCGAACCACTGGGCGCCCTTGCGCCACCGCGCCAGCGTGAATGTTGGCCCGGCGGCCGAAGAAGGGGTCGTAGCGCACCTCGCTGTCGTGGTTGACGAAGCTGTCCACGAAGCTGGTGTTGGCGCCGGTGAGCACGGCGTGCACGGTGGTGAGGTTGTAGATGGGGATGCACGACTCCGACAGCAGCACGAAGCGCTCGTTGCCGTGGTCCAGGAGCGCGTTCGCCACCAGCCGCCGCTCCGCCGCCACCAGGCTGACGTCTCCCCAGGACGTTTTCTGCGGCCATGCATCAAAGCTCATTCATGCGTGTGGATTCTTTTTATTTGTAGATAGATGCATAGCGATTGATCGATCACTTCATTTCCTACAATATATCGCTCTACTCTCTCTCTCTCTCTCTGTGTGTGTGTGTGTGGGGCAAAAAAAGCATTATATATTCAAATTTAAGTATATGCTTTAATCAATTAGTATCACATATAACTAATAAATAAGGCAATTCATGTTATATTTTCGTGTTAATCTATACTAATATTTGTAGGATATGTTAAAATTTTGTCAGGAAAAACAAGTTATTTTATTTTGTTAAGTGTATGTCCATGAAGCGAGCAATCAATTAGTATCAAATATACAGTATCAGCTACTAAATAAGACAATAAATATTATCTTATTTTCATGCTAACATATTCTTAATTTATAGAATGACTTGTTTCATAGAGCGGGGGACTATTTGGTAAATTTAGATTATTACCTGGCTAGGAATCCTGCGACCATAGAACACGGAATCCTTGGATGGCGAGCCAGTGTAGGAGGGATCCGTGTGCACGTAAATGGAGTAGAGGCCACCGTGCCCGTGGAAGAACTTCTCCCACAGAGGCCGCAGCGGCAGCTCGCCCCTGACCAAGAACAGGAATGCAACCTTCGGCACACGGTGGTACGGCGTGCTCTGTACCTTTGGCGCCATGGACGCCCACCAGAGCAACTCCTCATCGGTCATGTTGCTCGGCATGGCACCGCTCGGCGAAACGAAGCCCATTTGCGGGTTTTCTCCTGTAGTTGAGGATGGCACAGGCGGAGGCGGTGATGGCGGAGGCTGCAGGGGGGGGGGGGGGGGGGGGGTGACGGCGAAGGCAGTGATAGTGGAGGCGGTGATGGCGGTGGCACCGTTGTGGTGTGCAATGGTGGCAGGTACGGGAGGTAGAAATTTGGAAACTTGGCGTTGGAGGTCATACCCAGGACAAAACCCAAGGAGAAGACGAGGAGTATAGGTACCACGTTGAGCAGCTTCCTGCCTGCTTGAGACACCGGGATGGACATATTCGTGTCCTTCATGCTTGATCAAGACAGAAATACTACAGCAGAGGCAGCAGCTAGCCGTGTTTATATATGACCGCTGCTAAGTCAACTACCTCGTTGACGTGACGATGAATACACGCACTCCACGTCCACGTCTCCACTTTGCTTCGCCTGCAAATTTTACATGTGTGGCTTGTGGATGCAAAAGTTTGTGGCGTTGACTAGATAATTACCAATGCAGTAGTCTCAGTGGCAAGGTGGAACTAGCTGCTAGCCTATACATTTTAGTGGACTTTATTGTTACCCTAGCAAAGTGCATGTGCGTTGCAATGGACATAGACCACATGGATATATATTGAGATTTAACCGGTCTTGATGCATGTAAATTTGTTTTTTCTTTTCTCTCATGCTTTAATTTAATTTCAGCGTATTGTAGTTGTACTTTGTCTCTGTAATGAACATGATTACGAAAATAGACACGTGAGGTCCACTTGTCAACATTGTGAGAGGGAAGGACCAAACAATCCTTGCTTTGTAGAGATATAGAGATTTATTTGATACTGATCTATTTATCCTAAATTATTATTTATTTTTATTTTTTAAATACATAAGCAAATACTACCTCCGTTCTCGAATATATGTCGTTTAGGACAAACTATTTTGTTCAAAAATGAACTAATTTTCTTGTCCGAAACATCATATATTTAAGAATGGAGGGAGTATTATGTATCTAGAAAAGCAAAACCGAATTGTATAATTTATAGGTAGAGTATTTTCCAAAGAAAAATACTGCTGGCTGGTTAAATATAAATCAATAAATCGCATTCCCAGCAACAAGCATGTCAATCTCTGTACAGATAAAAATGGGCAGAAAAGTGACTTGTCCTAATGAAAAAACCTTCAGGCGAACAATACTCAATAGACAAAAAAAAAACTAGCTTTAGAATCATTTCTAGTACGTGCATGTATTATTATGGTCAGACGAGCATATGACAGGTCAATGGTAAACGCCAAACGTTGGATAGGGTTGGGTCTTGGTTTAGGAAGAAAACGTAGGAGTGACACAACTGGAGAGGTAGAGTAAACGAGGATAGATAACTTGTAATGCTTGTTCCCGTATTTTATATTCTTCATAAGAGGCCTAGGGCAAATACATAGCAAAGCTAGAAGCTGCATAACCCTAACGTAGGAGTGACACAACTGGAGAGGTAGAGTAAACGAGGATAGATAACTTGTAATGCTTGTTCCCGTATTTTATATTCTTCAGTATAGTATTATATATTCGCCATTAGAGGGCAAATACATAGCAAAGCTAGAAGCGGCATAACCCTATGCTACCTTTGTCATATTCACGTGTGAATGTTCAATCTAGAGTAAAGGTGGACTTCCCAATTTCTGTTGGAGACCCCAAAACCCGACATTTTCCAGAACGTGCCAAGCCTCATTTCATTAATTGAAAAAAAATAGAGAGTATGTTACAATGACCCATATAGCACTATATGGTATATAGGATAAATCGACATCTTAGGACAATCCTAACTCAAAGGTTATTGCATAGTTTCCATACTACTCCCTCCGTTTCTAAATGTAGGTCGTTTGACCTTTTTCAACCGCTTCATCTTATTCAAAATTTTATACAAATTGTCATATCTTTTATGGTGACTTGCTTTATTAATATATAATCTACAAAAATGTCTTAAATATGACTATATTTTCACAAAATTTTTTGAATAAGACGAAGCGGTCAAACTTAGGTTCAAAAAAGTCAAACGACCTACATTTAAGAACGGAGAGAGTATTTCATATAAACTAGTGATTTGCGCGCGCCTCGGCGCGCACCATGTAGTTATGTAGTCATTTAGCATATTTACACATTGTAATATGATAAAGACATTAAACATAGATGATATATATATATATATATATGGAAATTTATTTCTATACGTACATGTAGCTACTCCGACCTATTATTGTAGTCACGCGAGCGCCCAGCCATTCCCGCACGCTGTCGTAGCTAACGGAGCAGCTCCAACAGACTAGTTAAATTCTACTCTCTATATTTCTATTTAGCTAGTCATTTAGCTAAGATTCACTCTCTAAATTAGGGTTAATTCCAACAGTCTAGCCAAGTCATACTTCAAATTATATGCAACACTCCATGGGTCCCACACGTCAGAGCCTTATCCCTTCTTCCCCCATCCTATCGTCAACGCACATGCCGAGCGCCTCCCTCCGCCGAGCAATCCCCTCCGCCGAGCGCCTCCCACCCGAGCACGTGCCCGCCGCCGCGCGCCTACCTGCCGCCGCGGGCCGACCCGCCGCCGCGCCTCTCCTTCGGCCCCCGGCGAGCCGTTCCGCCTCCGCTCCGGCCGGCGAGCTCCTCCTCCTCCTCGCCGCACGAGCTGCTTATCCCCCTTCGCCGGCGTCACGACGACCCGCTCCACCAGCGCGCCCACCGGCGCCGCCGACCTCAGCGGCCCCCTCCCGCTCCTCCTCCTGCCCGGTCGCCGCGAAGCCTGCCTCCACGCTCCCTGGCCGCCGCGCACGTGCCGCTCCGCCGCAAGCCTCACGCACCCACCGCCGATGCAGCTCCCCAATCCCCTCCGCCGCAGCCTCGCAATCCCCTCCACCAAAGCAGCCTCGCGCTCCGCCGCAGCTCCCCAATCCTCTCCACCGGCGGCACGATTCGCGAGGGGGAGTGCCGAGCTCGTGGCCGTCCGAGCAGGAGCGGCGAGATGCCGTTGTCGAGGCTCTTCAGCTCGTCGCTGGCTGAGCGGGCGGGCCGTTGAGGTCTTTGCCAGCCGATCGGGGGAGGGGCGGGACGCCGATGTCTTCGCCGGGAGCGCGAGACGCCGTCGTCGGGGCTCTTCTCCTCGTCGCCGGTTGAGGTCTTCGCCATGGGGGAGGGCGGGAGGCGGCACAGCGAGGATGGGATGCAGAGAGAGGATGCAGGGAGAGGGAGGGAAGAGGGATTGCGAGGAGCTGTCGCTCGGCAAAGATGCCAAACGGAGGGGGGCGGATACCGAGCGAGATGGCGAGCCGATGGATATACCGAGCCTGTTGGATCGAGTTTTTTCGGATTTTCTTTTTTTTACCGAGCAAAATAGATATAGAGAGGCTGTTGGGGTTGCTCTTAAAAATTCACCGTCATTTACCGCGTGACTGCGCGAGACCCTACGGACTCCTCCGCCACCGATTCGTCATCTCACAGGGGCGACGGCCGGGTGCTCGTCCTCCTCGGTTCGCCGAGGTTCGTGGGTCGGCATCACCCACGGGCGGCGGCGCAACCGCGACCTCACCTGCAGCGACCGGTGGCGGGGTCGTCCTCCTGCTTCTTTCCCCTTCCCAGATCCCGAAGGCAGCGGCCCCAGGCACAACTCATCTGGCCGGCGGCGGGGTGGAGCTGCTTCTCCTCCCGGCCTTCTCTTCTCTCTTCTGGCCTTGTGTCGCCTCCTCTGATCCAGAAGTATGCGGCCATGGTCGGAGTTCTCCGGTTCCTGGCCGGCGTGCGGGTGCGGGATCGAGCTCCCTGGTGAGTGCATGTTTTGTATTTTCATTGATCTAGTTCGTAGTATTTTTGTAGATTTAATTGAATTGCCCTTGTTCTTTCACCGGATGCAGATCCAGATGCAGCTTCTCTTTCACCAGGCATTTCGATTGAGTCAATACGAACCAGTTAATTGTCTGATTGTATCTTTTCTGGTCAGCCGTGCTTTTGGTCCATCTACTAACCGTGTTGCCCTACCATTTTTCAAAGTAGTGTATGTTTAGATACTTTTCTTAGATCAGAGTATCAATTCATAACTTTCCTATTATATTACCGCTTTTTTGAGAGAACCGACAGGGATGATGTGCACAAGAGGTATGTATCAAGGCTAAAGTGTGACACAATGATACTTTTCAGATTACTTGTTTCAAACTATAACGCCAGGATCGCTGAGTAGTATTGCGGCAGCGGCATGGTACAAATTTGTTTCGTCTATTAGCATACAGGCATACTCAAATAATCTATGTTGATATTGCACCACTGACAGACACGATCAGCGCTGATCTTCGTTTTCTGAAGCTATTTGAAATTAATTAATCTCATACTGATTTATTTTGTTTGGTGCAGTCTTGATGTGTTCGCGATCCACGGGTGGCAGTGAATTTATTGTGGTTCCTTCCCTTTTTGAATCCAATGATGCGGTGCTACCTTTCTACTGCATCAACAACCCTCGTCAGCGACCACGCCGGACTCCAAGCACCGCGCCGAGCAGCTCCTTGCCGTAGTCTACGCGCCGCCCCGCTGCTCGGATCCCCCACGGGTCCTTATCTGCCGAACAACCCGCGTTAGGCCATGTAAATTGCCGCCGGTAGGCCGGCCAGGCGGGTGTATCCAACAAGAGCTGTGCTTCTATGCTCTAGTGCTGAGTCGACATCGGACAGGTATGAGTCCATACCTTCTCTGAAATCTGAATTAGGATTACAGATTACAGCACCATCTTTCCATTCGTGTGTGCTCGGTTTCTGAATTGGGTATGGGTTATATGTTGTTTCAGCAGTATGCGGTGTTTCACATCCGGAGCTTGAGCAAATTCAGTTGGAGCTCGAACAAAATTCTGGTATGATGCCAGATTGCTGTATCGCTTCATAGTTTCAGTTCATACTTTCGTCTACTAACAGTATGAGTAGAGGACCAGTTTATAGTTTATTTCATACTCAAGTACCAGTTGATACTTTTTTCCAGACCAAATAATGTATATGTTTATACTATTTTCATATTCATCGGTAGATACTTTTTCAGGTTAGGTATCCATATATACTTTTTTTTTCAGGTTACTGTACCTCATGATACATTTTAGATTATTATGGATCATTTTAATTTTGATACTTTTCTTAAGCCTAAGTATCACTGGATTCTAATAGGTTGTCAAGTTTTCCCCACTTTCTATAACCAATCTCACATCGCATATATGGGATTTCTGTCCTAAATCTCAAATTTATCTTCTCCGATCAACAGGAGGTCCGATGGCTGCCGGCGCAGTGTCCATGTACGCCGGCGTCCTTCAGTTTAGTCCCCCAACAATAGAACTGTGCAGGGCGATGGAAGATACATGGAGGTAGCTGGACCTCCTGTGGCTCTGGCGTGGTCACCTTCGGTGTGCAGATCGGTGGCCTGGAGGCATGGGGCAGTGCTGGAGGTTTCACTCGACATGTTTTCTGCCAACATGTATATGTATTCATACTCCGTATGATACTGTATGTTTTTATACTCCGTATGAACATGTATGCATTCATACTCTGTTATGAACACATGGATTTATAATAATCATTAGAAATGCGTATACACTCAGCACTCATACTCTCATTATTAAATGTATATGTATCTGCCCATACACGCTTACCCCACTACGGGAAACCCCGTATATGCCGAGTGTCTAACTCTTTGCCGAGTGTATTTTTACGGACACTCGGCAAACA
>OAMR01000728.1:39391-51044 GCA_900205405.1 Echinochloa crus-galli
CCAGTTGGCCTTTGGGCCAACCGGTGGAGATCAACCTAACAATCTCCCCCTTGATCTCACCTTATGTCTCTTAAACTTCAGCTCTTCGCTGGGGTACCTACTTCATCACAAATAAGTATACCGAGCATGGGTCATCTTAATCGTAATGACAATCAGATTAACCAGCCACAGCATATTTACCTGTTTTGAACGGATCTTAATCTAGGCCCTTAGTAATCCAGAAATCATAGGTTCTACCATAAACCCATGTCGACTCTGTGTTCTCTCAACACACTGGGCGGTGAACCTTTGGTAAGCGGATCTGCAAGTATTTTCTCAATACGTGCATGCTCAATGCTACTAAAATAATTCTGGATTTTCTGCCTTGCAACATATATCTCATTGTCAATGTGTTTGGCAGCACACTTGACATGTCACCGCTGGAGAGAAGATACTTGGATGGTATATTACTGTTGTCTACCATTATGTTTTCCGGGTAAAGGTTTCTCTAAACCGTTTAGCCTGTTCTGTAGCCTTATATCACGTTGAACTTTGGATATACTTGACTCATGACTTTCATCATGGTGAGCCTTGAGTATACTTTACTCATGACTCACAACTATTTCTCGTTGGAGTTTTCTTCCACAATAAAACTCCAAGCTCGAGTGTTAGCTACTACTGTGTGCTTCACTACACAACTCGCAAAACTTAATTCTTTTTACTCACAACCTTTATGAGTACTTATTACTTTCTTATTCAGCATGAGGCTTACAACTCTTTGCAGGATTATTGCAAAACTTTCTTTAACTCCATTCCAGTGATCTATGCTGGAGTGGACTTCTGCCAAAATCTCCCGGATACTTGAACTATGTCAGGGTAAATACTTTGTTGAGCAACTGATTCTTCTTCCAACAGCTGAAGCATACTGAACCACTTTCTTTCGATCGATCTTATATTGGTTCCTGGAATACTATAATTCCAAAACTATTACCCTTGACCACATATAGAACAGGCGTAGGCTGACTCGCACGCATACTAGAATTCTTTTCTAAGTGTGCTCTTTGCGATAATCCTAATACCCCTTTGGTTGTAACTCTGTTACCAAGCTCTAAGGACAACAACTTCTTCTGCAATAGCAGACTAACATCACTACTAGAGAGTAGGATGTCATACATGATGAGGAAAACACATTTCCAAAATTAAACTTTGCACAGATGCAATTTGTCCTCATGATTCTTACTAAAACCCAAAACTTACTTCAGACGACATCTCGTCGTAACCTAGTTCTTTCCTTTGCATAGGGCCATAAGTCAGGCATCGTGTCTATTCTTATTGCCTTTAGAGTCACATATAGCTTTGTAGACCCATCACAGCCTACTGGTTTGACTCTTCTAGCAATCTCCAAGACTTCTCTCAGATTCTTTTACTCGTAATTGTTGTTATTCTTTCTTACATGCAACAATGATGACTATGGTATCCTGAAGGACATGTGCCTCATTTACATCTTGTCGCCATGTGGAGTTCTGGACATACCATGCTCCCCATGTGTGGCAACCTTTTGCCGCTGATAGAATAACAATAGACGCACAATGGGTAGTGAGAAAAATGGCGGGCATACTTGCCCGCTTCCCCTTTGGTCAATTTCTCGAGCTACCTCATTCTTACTCTTCAGTTCATCCTCTAGGTGGAGTTAGGTCTCCTACTACCATGCTCCCCCAGATTCTCCCATCTTCTGGTGAAGTTAGGTCTCCTTGTACCATACTCCCCCAGATTCTCCCATCTTTATAAAGATGGTGTTTGTACCATTAAACTTTCTTATTTGGGTTTAAACTGACTTGACCAGTATGAATACCGGCTAACCACGCTATAATTCAGGAAAAATCAAACAATTTAGGTATATCTTTTTCTTAGGGGCATCGATTATGACCGTTGTACTCCCTCGGATGGTCACAATTACTTAATAGATCATCTCTTTTCTTTCACACATAGGGATCATCTCCCCCTCGAAATATGGCATTAACTACAATGACATAATTTCGAAACCTTAAACAGAAACTCTTGTGAACGAGGAACCTTACTAAACTTGCTTCAATCACATGATCTTATCATGCAATGAAGTAATTTCTCAATTTCATATGGGAGTACACTTTTCTCGTTGTACTTTAAGAACTTAATAGAGTACTATATCTGCTATACTTATGCAAGTTAAACTCGCATTTTTCTTCTCTTATATACAACTTCCTTATGTCCTTTTACTTTATTTGGAATGACTCTTTTCGTTAGCCACATTACACATTTAGAAAATGTGCCTTCCACTCTTTACTTACTTCATAACAAGCAACTCAATAGTGTGCCCGCATGCGTTTGTGAAGTGTCAATAAATTGACTCTCCACCTTCATAATTTTAAACGGTGTGTTTTGGGATCTCTCCCCTTATGGCATCAATTGCTTGAATACTTAACGACCATGTTTAATTTTGGATAGCTTAAGAACTACCTCAAATTTCTCTTGCTCTTGCAAGATATACTTAAACAACATATGGCCGTCTTGCTTTACATTAATCCTACATCACCTTTGAGCAGAAAATAGAATTAACATAGAAACTCAGTATAAACTATTTATAACATTGCCATCAACAACTTTGGTCAGAATAATGGCAGTGTCCTAAATGAACTCTTAAGATGGGCTCCTGATGAGAGCACCACCATTTTATTTTACCCCGAGATGCGGGTATTATCTTAACTCTTTCCCGCCATGCGGGTGGCTTGAATTCACTCAGTAAATCCAGAAATGACTGAATTTTCTGTTACGCACATGCTTCAACCGATCTTCATCAGTTAAAAAATGCGTTACTCTAAGCCATTCTTTATTGGATCAACTTTATGATCTTCTTTCTTTCTTTTGGAGTCATCATAAAACTCTCCTAACAAGACAGGATAATTCTTCTCCTGACATGCAGGATTGAACAGCATAACCTTTATGCTTAACCTCTCCCGTCATACGGGATATGTTCTCAGGACATTGGAAGTGTCTAAAAATCTTAACTCTGTTATACACATGTATAATTTAACTTTGGTCAAAATTAGACATGCGCACTACTGGTTACAATTCACATCATACTATAATAATGTAAACATATTCATGACTTATAAAACATCCACTTAAGACTCATTTTCTCGTTAAATCTTCACTTTGGTTCCAACTTAATCAGAAAAATAATTAACTAATCAACAACGAAAATTGTACATGAGAGAAAAATTAAACTCAATTTAGCATAAAATTTCCTAAAACTTTGCTTAACTTTAAGCTAATCATTCACTTAGCCCAGCTATGCAGCCGAGTGATCTCACTCGTCCATATAAATCAACATCCTCTGTGTTTTCTCTCACATAAATGTTGTATGCTTTAACTTTACAACATTCTTCTACATTAATTCTACATCACCTTTGGGCAGAAATAGAACTAATGCATAATACAATATTGCTATCATCAACTTTGGTTAGAAGACAACAATATCATAATCTTTATCTCAGCAAATCTTGATCAACTTTACAAAAGTATCAAAATATGCTTTTCTTCATCAAGAATCTCTCTTGACCTTTATCTTCTCTGTAAAATTTGGTCACCTTGACACAAAAATATTAGAGATACAAACTTTAATCTTAAACTCATTATAATATTGACATAATCAGCTTTGGCCAGAAAATGACAATATCATAATTAACTCTATAAAAGAAATGCCTTTCTACTCTAACTTAATTAGCGCATAAAACTTTACTTGCAGCGGAAACTTGATATAAAAAGACTTCACTTTTGGATGCATTTCTTTTTCTAATCTTTTCTGTAAAAGATAATTTGCAGCGAAAAACTCGTATAAATGCACATGAACAGTAGTGAAACTCTTATTGAAATTTACTTTCTGAAAGATTATCCCTTTAGTTCAAATTTAAACAGAGGTAAATGTTACTCAAACTGATATCAAACTTGGTTGAAAAATCAAGCCAAAACAATTGAAACTCGCTACTGTGCATAGAACTTGGATTTTGGCCTATGACCAGAAACGGCCCACGGCCAAAATATTTCTTTTCTCACGCGTGTGGCCCAACAGCCAACTCACGTGCGGCCCATGCTAGCTCAGCGCGGCTGGGCCTGCTCAGCTCTCGTTCACTGATGTAGCCCTTTTGTCAGCTGCTACTAATAATCTGATTTGCTCTTTTATAATATTGTAATAATCAGCTTTGGCCAGAAAATTACAATCTCACTAAAACTCAAACTTAATGCACCATCTCTAATTAAATATCCTTTTGGTTCAATTTAATTAGAGACATGACTTGCAGCGGAAAATTTCTTAAAATTGCACATGAACAGTAGAAAACTCTCTAATTTACCCTCTGAAAAATTATCACTTGGTTCAAATTTAAACAGAGGCAAATTTCTCTCAAATTCAACTTGAAAATGATTGAAAATCTGATTCAAACAAATGACAGGAGCTACTGTGTGCAAAAATCGCATTTGGCCCGCGAACACTCTCGGCCTGCGGCCCTTTTCTTTTCTCTTTTTTTTTCAGCGCGCGCTCAGCCCGCTTGCTCGGCAACAGCCGCGGCCCAGCTTGGCCCGCGAAGCGCCCGCACTCACGCGTGCAGCGGCCCTCGCCGCGGCCCAGCCAAAGTCAGCCCGAGCGGCAACGAGCGGGCCGCCAAATCAGCCCAGCTCCGCGCACCCGCGCCCCCCGCGTCGATCTGAGCCGTCGAATCCAATCGGGCGGCCAGCCGCAGATTTCGCTGGTTTAAAAGACGCTTGCTTGGATGGGAACCCTAACCCTAGGGTCATTTTCTCCCACGCGCAGCAGCTACTTCTTCTAGCTCCGTTCACGAGCGCTCTCGCTCCGGCGCCGGCGCACTTGCGCCGCGCGGCCGTGCGACATGGTCGGCGGCCAAGCGCCACTATGCTTCCGCGCAGCTCGGTCGGTGGCCTCACGCCGCCGTGCCGTTTCTCCTCCTCCCTTTCTCTGTCGAGCACCGTGCCTCCGCGCTGTGCCGCCGCTTCGCCATGGCCGGCGACCACACGTCACCGCACCACCTCGCGAGCACCGCCGCGCCATGGCCGGAGTGCCATGTGCGCGTGCGGCCGACCCCGCTCCCTTTCTCTACCTCCCTCTCCTCATTCCCGGCTTCGGCTAGATCCAGAAGGTATAGCGTCGCCGCGGGCCCCTCGCCGGCGAGCGCATGCACCTGAGAGTGCGCGCGCCGCCGTCGATGGGTTCCTCGGTGGTGCTGCTCGCGTGGCGACGGCCACGGGGTAAGGGTTAGGGTTTGGGATTTTTCTCGGATTTCTTGGTTTGCGTTCGATTCGTCTCGAATCTTGCACTGTTCCTTGTGCGATTCACTTGAATCTCGGTGTGTTTCATCGATTTACTTTTAAACCGACGAGTTCTTGCGGATTCCTTCCCCTAATCCTTCGATCTGGGTTGATTCCTTCGTGAATCAGTACCACACTAACCCGAAAAAATAGATCTATTCAATTTTAGGCCTCTGATACCATTGTTAGATTCAAACATGGGATCACTAGCTGTAGATCTAATATCGGGTATGAACTTGAATATCAAATGTGCGATTCTCTTTGTGTACGTGCACTGTGTGAAGAACTTGTGTATGAAACATGTACCTTTGGCTTCCATTCCCACGTTCTGTCGGTGTAAATCTGCTCTTAGGCAGCGACGCGCAGTGCAGTGGCGACCGCCGGCGAGCTTCCTGTCGCTTCAGCGCCTTAGCAGATGGGTGCTAGGGTTTGCAGGTGGGAAAACTGGCGGCGCGGTGAACCTCGTGACCTGTGCCCAGTCCCCCACCTCTCTATTTATTGCACTGCACGACGGGGGCCCACCAGCCTTGTTATTGGGCTGGGTGTCCCCGATCAGGACCTGGTCAAGGGTCCAGTTGGCCTTTGGGCCAACCGGTGGAGATCAACATAACAGTTTTATATACGGTTCAGTACAGTGCAAGCCCTGAACTCCCAGACTGCAACTGCTGATCAATCCCATCTTCCTCTCGTACTCCACCTATCAGTCACTCAGTCAGTCAGCCAGAAAGAATAGAGATGGATGAATTATTTTTTTTCTCGATCACGCAAAAGATTTGCGCGTCTTCGTGTTAAGATAGAAAGAGTTTTACGAGTGACCGGGCATAACAGATTTTCAATGTAGCGTTGCCCAAACGTAATATTCTAGGCCTATATTCTCGCTATCAAGCAACCTAAATCCATAGTCGCTACGACCGCGTCCATTGGGCGGCTTAAGCCCAAGGCGAGGGGCCACGGCGGCGCTTTCGCGCGCCAACATCGCCCTCCGGCGGGAAGAGCTGGCGGAGCGCTTCCGCGTGCTTGGGATCCCCCTTGAAGACCTCCTCAATTCGCTCCTTGGTCGCCGGCGATGGAGGCATGTTCACCTGGCTGTACCCCATCCTCTTGCGGAGCAGTGCTTCGCCCCTCTTGGATGCCGGTATATGCGCAATGCCCTGCGCCGCGATCCGTCAGCTTCTGGTGGGCATGAACGGACTAGGATGGGGCTCGAGCACCTGCTCCGGCAGTTGCAGCATCGGCTCTTGGCGCGGCCGGGTAATCCGCCGTGTGAAGACCTTGAGCTGGCGGGCCGGGGTGTCGTCCGGTGCGTCACCTGTATGGACTGTGCCTTCTTGGCCGGCGTTCTAGCGAGCCACGTCCCCTTCGGGTGCCCCCCTGGGGCCCAGGTACCGCTGCCCCTCGGGCGTTGTACCCTGGTGGAAGTGGTGCCTCTCCGGGTTGCCGTCGTGCTCGCTGTTGCCGTCATCGGAGGGGATGTCTGGCGGCGAGTGTTGACGTGGGGAGAAGTCGTGGATGGCTTGGAGGTGAACCAGCACCCTGTAACTCCTTGTGTCCTTGGTCCCTCTGGACCTGAACCCTCCGGTCGATCCTTGGTGTTCTTTCGGCTCGGCTACCACCAGGCGCAGGCGGACGGACGCCGGGATGTTGCTCGGATCAAGCGTCCAAGCCGTCACCTTGTACGCCGAGAGATCATCCATGCCGGAGCCCGGAGGACGCAGGAGCCACCGTCTCAATCCAGCAGGAAGGCGCCAACAGCTTAGTAGCCATGTCGCGCTTACAAACGTGGGGCGGTATTCCTTCGAGCTCCACTGCAACCTTGAAGTACAACGCCGTCAGTTCCGCATGCGCTACGCGCGTCCATGGACGCAACAGTAGCGATGAGCCAAGGAACAGGATCGGCCCGGCCCCTAGCACCACGTTGCGGGAGGCCTGTGATGAGCAGAGGATGATGAAGTGCTTGGGGTAGAAATTGCGAACGACGAATTCGGCTGCAACGAACGTGCGCCCTTGCCGCGATGACCGCGGCCACCTCCGAGGTTGTGGCGTCGCACCTGCCTCCTCCGCAGAATGAGACCACGACGGCCAGACGCTGAATGTCTTGGGCCGCCTGGACGGCATTGTCCCTCTGGAGGATGCAGACCGTCTCCCCCGGCCTTGTACTCGGATGCCCAGGCGACGGCGGCGGCTCAGGGTTATCCGGTCCTTCATCGCCTTCCTCTCCCCCGCCCCCAGCCGTTGGCGGCGGCGGAGGCGGAGGCGGAGGCGGAGTGATGGGGACGGGATGGCCCGATCTTCCGTCAGGTGAAGGATAAGTCGTTTTGGGCGGAGCGCAAAACACTGATCCGGCTTCAAGTCAGCGACTCGAACCCCGCAATCTTAGCACCACGACTCCTCTGGTTATCAACCGTGTCACAACCCGGTTGACCTCGCCGAGAAGGCTAATCCCTGCCTGCGAAACGAAGAACACAAGCAAGAACCTGAAAGAACGCAGCTCAATCTGAAGTGACTCTGCAGATGTATGATTAAGATCAAAAGTTGGGGTTCTACAAACCGATAGACGGCGAAACTGTTCTCGACAGAATAATCTAAGCAAAACCCCAGTCTCAATGACGGCGGCTATTAAATTTAATGTCGTGGGGCGAGCTAGGGTACTTTCGTGGTCACAAAGCATGATCCACGAATCTTCTGGAACTAAGGCCAGAACCAAAAGAAGAGTCTCGTCGTCACGGTTCCAATGCATCCAAGAACACCTTGATTGGACGTCGTATGAGGGAGATATCGCAGTTGAAGCGCAGACGTGTCGGCTGAACCCGAACCGAAGTTGCTGCCCGACGTGGCGACGACTTGTAGCGTGCAAACGAAGTCGACTCGTGTATGTCCTCCAACGTGGTGATGTCCTCATCATCCTCCCCTTCTTGAATTGGAGTCATCCTCGACTCCATCCCATCATTATCAAGCTCCTGCAAAAGGTTAGTAACAGGAACATGCAAAGAGCGAGGCAAAAGATCATAAGATCATCTGTAATAAGGCACACAGCTCGACTAAGCATAGTATAACAAGGAGCATCAGGGTTATCACATAATGCAGCAGCAGCAGATGTAGTAGCAACAAAGGCACCTCCTTTTAATTTAATTCCCGTTGGCTTATCATCAGAAGCAGCAACACTAGCAGGTTTAATTTTATCTCTTTCAGCAATCTCTCTAAAATGTTTCCTAATATCAGCAGCTGATAGAGGAAGCAAAGTAATTTTCTTGTTCTTATGCATGAAAGTATATGTATTAGTTCTTCCATGGTAGGCAACATCATTATCAAACTCCCAAGGTCTACCCAATAAAAGAGAAGATGCTTGCATCGGTACAACATCAAAATCAGCAGAATCATGATAAGAACCAACAGAAAAATGTATACGTGCTGATTGTGTTACCTTAGCTTGACCACTACTGTTCAACCACTCTAAGTGGTAAGGATGTTCAAGGCGACGTGTTGGCAAATTAAGCCTCTCTACCAAATCTGAACTCACCAAGTTGTTGCAACTCCCACTATCAATTATGGTGAGCACACGATAATCTTGGACTATGAGGAACATATGGAATAAATTCTTGCACTGAATCTTCTCCTCCTCACGTTCCACCTGTGAACTCAATGCGCGCTGAACAAGAGCCAAATTTTGGAACCCCGCTGATGCAGCCTCGGAGTCAATTGCTATAGCCTCATTGTCATCCTCCGAATCTGCAACAAAGTTAGTCGCAACAATTAATTCATCTTCAGCATCACTAGCACTTATATATCCATTACCATCCGGCGAAGCGATGAAAGCACGATTACTTGGACATTCCTTCATGACATGGCCCATGCCCTTGCAGCGGTGGCACACGATACTAGCAGATTTACTTGACGACCCCTTGTCAGTAGAGGTAGAAAGTGGCTTCTTGTGTTGTGGAACCTGCACATTAGACATATTACGTACTTCCACAGATGGCGCCGGCGTTGTCGAACGTGCACTCGCTGGTGGTGTGAAGGTCTTGGTCCGTCCCTGCAATTCTTTTTCTGCAAGCATAGAAAGCTGGAACAACTGGTTGGTGGTGGTAAACTCTTTGTAGTCAACAATGTCCTGAATTTCGCGTCTCAAACCACCATAAAAACGACATATTTTATCCTCAGGATCCTCTACTACCCCACAACGAACCATACCCTTTTGTAGCTCGGCATAATATTCCTGAACAGACATATTTCCCTGCTCTAAACGTTGCAATTTCTTACGCAAATCACGCTTATAAGAGGCAGGAACAAAACGATCACGCATAGCAACTTTAAGTTCATTCCAGGAAGTTGGTTGTATGTTTAATGAAGCACATTCTTGCCACCAGATTATAGCAAAATCCTTAAATTCACTAGTTGCGTGTCAAACCTTATGTTTATCAGGAACAAGGTGGGAAGCAAATTTTTGTTCTACTGTCATCTCCCAATCTAGATATTCTTCCGCATCATAACGCCCATAAAAAGATGGTAGTGAATAGGTGAATCTGCAATTTACAAAACTTTTTTACCTATGGTATTCTTGCGAAAGCGACGACGACATAGTCTCTCAGCTCTAGTCTTGATGAGATCAGGCTCGCCATCGGATCCAAAAATAACATCATCATCGTTGTCGAGGTAGTCTTCATCAAAGGCATCCTCTTCCTTGGGCTTGGGGGGGTTGGACTCGAGGTTCTGAACCCTTGTTGTCAACGTGGAGACTCGCTTGTCCACACCCTCAATGGTATGGCAGGCAGCCTTGACCTCCGTCGTTAACTTGCTCAACTCCTTCATGAAGACATCCTTCAGGTCGGTCGTTGCCTGCACCAACTGACTAGACAAAACAGGAACGTCGTCTGGCATGGTTAGTGAACAACAAAATCCCTATAAACTACGCAGTCGGCTTGGGTGGAACTACACTCTCACACACGTCTTACCAAGTTCTTACCAGGTTCTTACCAAAGCAGGCAGTGGATGGTACAACCGGTGGCTGGTTCGTGATACCTGTGAGGAGGTAGTACCAAGATTGCAAGGATCCTTCGCTGCACTGAGCTGAAGTATAATTTGTGGAGCTTGGGAAGGCAAAGTATGTAGCAAGGAGTAGCAATGCACGAATACAAACTAGCAAAGTTCAATAAGTATCCAAAGTACAAGTCACAATTGCTGGCGTAGACGACTCCTCTGGTTATCAACCGTGTCACAACCCGGTTGACCTCACCGAGAAGGCTAATCCCTGCCTGCGAAACGAAGAACACAAGCAAGAACTCGAAAGAACGCAGCTCAATCTGAAGTGACTCTGCAGATGTATGATTAAGATCGAAAGTTGGGGTTCTACAAACCGATAGACGGCGAAACTGTTCTCGACAGAATAATCTAAGCAAAACCCGACTCTAAACGACGGCGGCTACTGAATTTAATGTTGTGGGGGCGAGCTAGGGTTGGGGCGCCGCGCCCACGACATGGGCCGAAGGCCCGACACGATACAAAGCATGAAAAGGTCCAAAACAGGAGTCGCAGCACCTTTTCGTGGTCACACAGCATGATCCACGAATCTTCTGGAACTAAGGCCAGAACCAAAAGAAGAGTCTCGTCGTCACGGTTCCAACGCATCTAAGAACACCTTGATTGGACGTCGTATGAGGGAGATATCGCAGTTGAAGCGCAGACGTGTCGGCTGAACCCGAACCGAAGTTGCTGCCCGACGTGGCGACGACTTGTAGCGTGCAAACGAAATCGACTCGTGTATGTCCTCCAACGTGGTGATGTCCTCATCACGGAGATGGCGTGCGCCCCTCGACATCGGCACCGCGCGGCGTCCCCGGGCTGTCCACCCTCCTGGCCCTGTCGAAGCGCGCGTCGCCGGCCCTGCCGCCCGCGGAGGTGCCCTTGCCTCCCCTCGGTCTCTTGCAGTCCTTCGCCAAGTGCCGGAAGCCATGGCAGCGGAGGCATCGTCGCGGGAGACGTCAGTCTGCCACACGGTGCTTGAACGACAGACAGTTAAGGCACTGTCCGTCCAAGTATGCCGGCGACCGGCGGCGCGGCTGGCCGGCTGCCTCTCCATTGTGCTGTCGTTCGTGGTCCCGGGTCCCGTCTGAGCGTGGCAGCACCTCGTGCCACCCATCCCTGTCCGTCGCAGAGGCGCGACGGTGGGGGCGCAGCCGTTGGTGCGCCGGACGTCGCGTCGCTGTCGTTGCCGGCGCGGAGCTGCGGCCAAGGCTCTGGTGGACAGGCGCCCTGGCCGGGGCACTGGCTGCCGGCGCTTTTCTGCCTCGCCCCCCGCGCTTACCACGACGGCGCTCCCCCC
>OAMR01000728.1:67193-91931 GCA_900205405.1 Echinochloa crus-galli
GTTGTCGGCCTTCGTGCCATGTTTTTTTGCAGGATGGGGTTTCAGAAACCTCCCTGTGCAGGGGAGGTGCTGCCGAAATTTTTATTTGACAAAATTTTATTTTTTCAGGGAGAGACCTGGGCCGCCCTCGCCGCTGCCGTCCTCTTCCCCGGCCGCCCGGAGCCGCCGCCGTCCTCTTCCCTCGCCGCCGCCGTCCTCTTCCCCGCCGCCGTCTGCACCGACACGAGCGTCACCGACTCGCCCACCGTCGAGCCCGTAGGTGAGCACATGCGAAACCATACGCCCTCAGTGTTTAATTCGTAGATTCATATTTAAGTTGTGTCACGTAACCTAGTTAGGGGTCTCCCGTTCGAAAGAGATACGGTTGTGAATATCCAAATCTTTGGATATGTCTAACCGTATCTGTTTCGAATTGTCCACGTTTTTTGGACAGCTCGAGGATGTGTAGATGGGTTAGTTTCCACGCTCTACTCGAATCTGAGACACAATTTCGGCATCGCCTCCCTGTTGTTCTCCGAATACACAATCTCCGTTATTGGACGTGTATTTGGAGAACAGCGGGGAGGTGCTGCCGAAATTCTGTCTCGGATACGAGGAGAGCGTGGAAACTAACCCGTCTACACATTTTCGGGTGGGATTAGGACCTATCTTTACCTATTAGAGCATGAGATACATCGTGTAGATGCCATTTATTTTTATACATCGTGTATATGCCATTTATTTTTATAACTCTTTTATATGGTAAAGGATAAAGGATGGATGACCGTGAGTGGATGTACACGGGTTGGAAGGGTAGACGTGACTGGACCCCAGAATTTGTTGTCAAGGTCAACGATTTCTTGAAAGTGGCATTTGACAAAGGGCAGAATAAAGCGCCCTGTCCCTGCAGTACATGTGCAAACCACATCAGTCAAACACAACTGAATATGGGTAAACATATCATGAACTATGGGTTTGTGGCAAATTATACTCGGTGGATCTGTCATGGTGAAGGTCATCGTGCGAGGGACGAGGTCGTGAGACAACGCATCGACGATTATGATGCTGATGCCGGGTGCGGAGACATGCTAGATGATTTTCATCAAGCACACTTTAATGAAGGACCTAGTGGTGTTAGGGAGGAACCACCACAGACGAGCGCAAAGGCCTATTACGGCATGTTGTCTTCGGCACAAAAACCATTTCACGAGCACACTAATGTTTCTCAGTTGGATGCCGTCGGACGCATTATGGCACTCAAGTCTCAGCTTGGCATTAGCCGAGATGGCTTTGATAATATGATGACAGTTTTTGGCAGCTTGCTTCCGGATGGCCACAATCTGCCACCCAACTTGTATGAGGCACAAAAACTCCTTAGTGCCCTTAAGTTGCCATATGAGCAGATACATGCTTGCAAGGACGGATGCGTCTTGTTTAGAAAAGAACTTGCGGATGCAAAATACTGTCCTAAATGTAATGCCTCTAGGTACCTGGAGGTTGACTCTAGTGATGGTCCAAAGAGACAGCTTGATCTGCCCGTGAAGATTCTACGGTACCTTCCCCCCATATCGAGAATCCAACGGCTTTACATGACCGAGGAATCCGCCAAACAGATGACATGGCACAAAAATGGAAAACGATACCGTCCTGAGAATATGGTACATCCAGCCGACGCTGAAGCATGGAGACATTTTGACAGGTGTTATCCTGAGGCTGCGGAGGATTCTCGTAATGTATGTGTTGCCCTGGCAACAGATGGGCTCAATCCTTATGGAATGGTTGCTGCCCCGTACACTTGTTGGCCTATGTTCGTTATTCCACTCAATCTTCCCCCTGGCGTTATGTTTCAACGGCATACCATCTTATTGTCGTTGATAATTCCTGGGTAGCCGGGGAATAAAATGAGCGTGTTCATGGAGCCTTTGATTGATGATCTGCTCCGTGCTTGGGAGGAAGGGGTATGGACATATGACCGAGCTACAAAGACAAACTTCAGAATGCGAGTGTGGTACATGTACTCTCTGCATGACCATCCGGCGTATGGACTATTCTGTGGCAGATGTTGACAGGTGCCGAGGTTCGTGCGCAGTTAGATGCGCTGTAGGAAAATGAAGAAGGTAGTGGTTTTGTGGGATATGGTGAGGAACATGCCTGGACTCAGAAGTCAGGTTTGTGGAGGCTCCCCTACATGCAAGACCTTCTTTTCCACATAACATTGATATGATGCACACTGAAAAGAATGTGGCCGAGGCACTCTGGGGTACAATCATGGCTATCCCTGATAAGACAAAAGACAACGTTAAAGCTAGAGTGGATCAAGCCCAATTATGCGATAGACCAAAGCTCGTCATTCCGCCTCCCAGAGATGGCAAGAGATGGAATAGGCCCAAAGCCGATTTCGTTCTGGTGAAAGACCATCGGACAGAAGTACTACAATGGTTCCAGACTTTAATGCTATGCTGCGAATCTGAGGAGGGGGGGTGAACTTAAGTACTATGCGAATAAATGGGCTGAAGAGTCATGACTACCACATATGGATTGAGCGGCTTCTTCCGGTGATGGTTCGAGGCTATCTTCCTGAACATGTGTGGCTAGTGCTGGCAGAGTTAAGCCATTTCTTCCGCGTCCTTTGTGCGAAGGAGTTATCACGTGCGGTGGTTGATGAAATGGAGAAATTTGCACCTGTGTTGCTTTGTAAGTTAGAGAAGATCTTTCCACCCGGCTTTTTTAATCCGATGCAACATATGATCTTGCACCTTCCGTATGAGGCACGAATGGGGAGGCCTGTTCACGGACGTTGGTGCTATTCAATTGAGAGACAACAAAAGGTCCTTCGAACGAAATGTAAAAACAAGTGCAAGATTGAAGCTTACATTGCAGAGGCATACTGTAGTGAAGAGGTATCAAACTTCACAACAAAATACTACGCCGATACCCTTCCTAATGTGCACAATCCACCCTCCCGTTACAATGCCATCGAAGATGAATCGAACCTCAGCCTCTTAGAGGGCCGCTCGGAAGTGCAAGTGGTGCGACTCCTAAGACTTTGTGACATGAACAATGGCGCACAATCATGATGTATGTGTTGACCAACCTTACCGAATTAGAGCCGTACATTGAGTAAGTGCAAAAAATAACTATTTCTCCATTGTTGCTATCGCTATGTCGCTATTTCCACCCAACTCTCTCGCAATGTTTTGTACAGGGAATTTACTCTTCAATCCTGACGGGGAAATAGGCCACCCACCCCGCAACAAGTCGATACCCTTCTTAAAAAGGGCGCGGGACAAGGCAAGCCCGATTTCATTTCTTGGTTTAATCAAAAGGTACGGTCTTTCTGAATCTCGTACATTTTCTTGGATATCTCAGAAGTCCTCGTATGTAAAAAATAATTTCAAGCTTCGACTTGCAGGGCCAAAGTGATGGCTCAATGACTCCTGAGTTGAGACAACTTGCCAATGGTTGTGACAATAAGGTTATGTCATTTTCGGGCTACGATGTGAATGGATATCGCTTTCACACAATAAGCCACGAGGAGAGTCGGCCCAATCGAAGAACCACGAATAGCGGAGTTTGTACGACATCCCTCGATGGGGTCGAGTATTATGGAAAAATTGAAGAAATATACGAACTCACGTTTGATGGGTTCCCAGTCTTAAACCCGTCGTATTCAAATGCCAATTGTTTGATCCTAATGAAGTGCGACGGACTCCTAATCTTGGACTAGTCGAAATTCGGCGCTCATCCGTCTATCCAGGAGATGATGTCTACATTGTGGCTCAACAAGCTACACAAGTCTACTATCTATCATACCCATGCAAAACCGACAAACGTCTTCAGGATTGGGATGTTGTCTACAAGGTATCACCGCACGGTAGATTACCTGTTCCAAACAATGAAGATTACAATATAGACCCAAACACATATGACGGAGAGTTCTTTCAAGAAGAGGGGTTGCAAGGGTGTTTTGAGATAGACTTAACTGGAGCGATGGAAATGGAAGTAGACGTTCATGAAACGATTGAGGAAGATGAGGATGGAGATGAAGTTGACAATGCTAAAGACATACTATTACTCGAGCGATTACAATTAGGAATTGCTGACGACGATGAGCCTCCATTTGAGCACGGGCCTGATTATCTCGACATGTACGATAGCGATGATGAGACTTATGATCCAGCTATTCCTGACCAAGATGATTATTTCTAATACATGTACGATTTATTATTTGTAATATGCATGTCTTGTTTATTTTGCTTATCGTTGCAATTACTTTTTCTTTATACGTCCTAATTGGTAGATGAACTCTGGGGTACAATCATGGCTATCCCTGATAAGACAAAAGACAACGTTAAAGCTAGAGTGGATCAAGCCCAATTATGCGATAGACCAAAGCTCGTCATTCCGCCTCCCAGAGACGGCAAGAGATGGAATAGGCCCAAAGCCGATTTCGTTCTGGTGAAAGACCATCGGACAGAAGTACTACAATGGTTCCAGACTTTAATGTTCCCCGATGGCTATGCTGCGAATCTGAGGAGGGGGGTGAACTTAAGTACTATGCGAATAAATGGGCTGAAGAGTCATGACTACCACATATGGATTGAGCGGCTTCTTCCGGTGATGGTTCGAGGCTATCTTCCTGAACATGTGTGGCTAGTGCTGGCAGAGTTAAGCCATTTCTTCCGCGTAGAGGTGCTCACAAGTGCAAGGTCAACTGCATCCTGGGTGCTTTGGTCAGGAGGCACTTCCCAGGCTTGGTCGACTTTGCTGGAAGGCGCGAGCCGGCCTGGACGTGGAGCCACTACGTTGCCGCCGCTGATTTTCCTGATATCCAAGGCAGGAGGTTCGACAACAGGGCGGAGCGGGTGGCGGGCGAGCTGTGGGTAAGTCTTCATTCACACTACACTTGTCAATAAATCGTTTTCATTCCATCTATATAAATATGAGAGTGTATGCATCTTGCAGGATTTTTACAGGTGTGCTGAAGGATTTGAGGATGAGGCTAAGTCTGTGGCTCACCGCATATGCATGAAGCTGGTGAAGGACATGCATTACGGGGCGCAAGTACAGTGTGTCATAGACTATGGCGCTAACTTCCTGAAACGGAAGATCGGGAAAACTGAGGCTAGAGGTTTGAAGCTGACTAGGGAGCAATACTTGGAGGTATATCTAGGTCTATCTATTATTAGATGACATTCAATCCTTATTTTTAAATTCTTACATGTCTCACTTGATCATGTGTAGGAGCCCGTGGCTTGGTGCCATAAAGATTCGGAGTGCTGGGAACACATAGTGGACAAGTGGTTCACACCCGAGTGGGAGGCACTTCACAACGCTGGTCGAGAACGGCGTTTGCTGATGCCAGGTCCAACACACCACCAAGGCAGCCGTAGCAACGACGAATACAGGGCCATATGGGTATGCAGATTCATTTCTTAGTTGTATCCCTAAATTCAGGATAGTGTGTAATGAACTTGTTTTTACGCAGTCCGAGACACATGGAGGCGCTGAGTGTGGTGAGTTCATGGGATGGGTTTTGGCCCACTAGGGCAAGGCGTCCGAGGTCACCTACAACCCGGATAACCCGGCCTCGGCGTACACTAATCCTTCCATCCTACCCCGCGTAGCTGCGTACACAGAGGTGGGCAGGCAGGTCCATGGGCCAGAGTGGGATCCGAGCCGCCATAACCTTGATGGAGAGGTCATCATGAGAGTGGGAGGAGGCAAGAAGCATGGCAGATACTATATAGGCGACAACATTCTCGACACGGCCATCACTCCGACTCTCGCCCAGGTTCGAGCCACGAGCACGAGCAGTAGCCCCGCCATACGCCCACGGCAAACCGCGACACAGCTCCAAGTCCAGGAACTTCAGGTTCATTTGGCTTTATTCATGTTCAGTCTATTTCTGCATATGCTTGCTTTGCGTTGCTTTCTAACATTCAAATGACAACTTGTAGGCCCAGATGGCGGCACAAAAGGAGGCATACGAGGCGGCGTTGGCCGAAGAGAAGAGGCTACGACAGGAGGATGCAGCGAGAATCCAGGCCATTGTTGACCAGCGGATGCAGGATATGTATTATGTTTTCGCTACTCAGTTCGCTCAGATGGGTCATACGGTGCCACCACTGCAACCGTTGGTACTGCGTCCTCAGTCTTCGGCTCCGTCGACTCCTCTTGTAAGCCACAACACAACCTTGTACATTCCTTTCAATTATTAGAGACTTAGAGAACAACTGCACATAGTCACGTAGAGAGTTCGATAAAATCATGAATGGTTTAGATTATAGGTAAAAGAGCTCGTTGAAATGTAGATTATAACTTCAAAAAAATTCATTTTTACCTCACATACAATCTAGAAATTTAAAGGTCACTTCGCCGTGTGCCAAAACCCTGGCACACGGCGAAGTGACCATAACAGTGACCATATTTGGTCATTTCGCCGTAGGCCAGAGCCTGGCACACGGCGAAGTGACCAAAACTTCGCCGTGTGCCACAGCCAAGGCACACGGCGAAGACCAAAAGTTCTCCGTAGGCCAGCCCCCAGGCACACGGCGAAGATTCGAAAAAAAGAGAATATACGCCGGCTTTTTTATTGGTCTTCGCCGTGTGCCCTGGGGCTGGCACACGGCGAAGTTTCAAATCTTCGCCGTGTGCCCTAGGGCTGGCACACGACGAAGATTTGAATTTGAAACGCTCCGTCAGGTTGGTGGCCGTTTGTTACTTTTTTTCGCCGTGAGCCGCATTTAGCCTACGGTGAAGTCTTGCCGTGTGCTCGAAAAATGGCCTACGGCGAAGATAGCTTCGCCGTCGGGGCTCGTCGCCGTGTGAGCTTCGCCGTAGGCCACACACGGCGAATATTTGGCCGTGTGCCTAAGGTGGCTTCGCCGTGTTCCCGCCGCACAGGGCGAAGTACTGAAATCCGGTAGTGTAACCCTGTAACTTTCTTTGCAAGCAATGAGCAAGTTAAAGGACGACCTGCTAATCCTTCTGTCTCTCCCCTGCGGCTCAACTCGTTTTGCCAGCTCCGCTCTTCGGCTGAGTCCAACCAAACCGGCCGCCGCGGTCAATCTCTCCCTCTCTCTTTTTCTGGCACAGTTGTTACCATCTCATAGTGTGCAGACTTGTCGTTTGCTGCACACGCCGGCTTCATTCAGTTCCTGTCATCAACAACATCAGAGACAATAAGCTAATTTCCCTTCCCACCGTGAGAGCAAAGGATCAGCTGCCTCTTTGGGTCTTTTTCTCTCTCCATATTATTTTAGTCCCTAATTAATCAGCAGTTCACTTTCCTTTCAGCCGCATCCACGTAAACATCAAGCAATATCCTTATAATGTACGTGCTGGTCCACATGCTAGCCTCTGTTTTCCCGGATGAATTCAATCAAGATCGAGTTGGAGTCCGACGCTGACCCGGCCCGGAACAAACGTGCGTACTCTGGGTGAGCCCAAGCGCCTGACGCTAAGCTGCCGGCCTATAAATAGATGTGCACCAAATCCTAGCCTGTTCTCCGGTTTCGATCTGCAACCAATCTATTTGCCCCGTCCCCCTGGCCTGTAGTGCGCAGCTCTGAGCAGGTGCCCTAGTTTGCTGTCCAGTGCGCCAGTCCTTCGATCGTCCGAGCAGCCGCCGCCTGGTTTGCCTTCTCGTCGCTCCAGGAGAGCACCGCCGCACCACACCTCGAGCACTCCATGTACGTCTTCCCAAATCTCATCTGCTGCCGAACCATCGCTAGGGAAGTTCAACACCCAAGATTGATCTGCAGCGTCCTTTATTCCGAGATTGGTCTACGGCCGTAACGTTCGTCGTCGCCGTTCATCGGATGCAGTAGGTGAGATATCAATATCATCATGTTTTTCCTCAGGTCTTGTTTCCGTTTTGCATCTCATCCGAATCCATCTAGTTTCCGTAGCGCCGCCGGCCATGATGCTTCTCCGGATCTTATTCCTAGCCTGAGTATCGATCTATTTCTGTTTGAGGTGCGTTCGTTGCTGCCTTTGGCCGGATCGGAGCTGTGCGTGCGCCGTCGTCATGCGTAGACCTGAGCCCTACCTGCTAATCGATCTGCTACATACCCGGCCTCCGAGACGAGAATTACCTTGATGCATGCCACTGTCCCTGTCCGTGACCAGCTGCCATATCTTTGGTCCGACGACCCACAAAGCTAGCTGCGCCATGGGTGCTCCGTATATCTCTGCAGTCCCGTGCACGCACCTGTTCATAGCCAGGCTCCCACCGCTGACCGCAGTAGCTTTTCTTTGGAAGCTGAGCAAGATAAGCACACGATATTTTGTCTCACGTCCCTGTACAGAGAAGCTATCATGCCATCAGCCATGCAAGTGATGTCATCACTGTGATATTACGCTTATGAAGTAAATATGCCTTTCCATTAGAGCAAAACATTTATGTTAGTTGTTGTACTCGTTCAAGTTATATTCAAATTTCTTAAATCTTGTGGCCATAGACCAATCATCTATTTTCAAGTAGTCCAATCCTTGCTCGTTATTCGGTAACTCGTAATTTCCCTTTTCCTTCCAAAAATTCCCGAAATATCTATGCCTTCGAACTTGTTTATTCCATATCTCTCTCGTTTTAACTCCATTTTTAGTAATTCTTGCGCTCACGCGTTCGTTGTAACGAGTTGAATAGTTTTGTGCTGTTCTTTAGTTCTGTTGGTACTGTTTGGTGTACTGTTTCTTATTTATTGTATTGTTTCTTTGCATATGAATGTATGGTGCGTATAGGAAACGTGTCGTACGAGGAGAGCTTTGAAGATCCGGTTGTTGAAGACTTTGAGCAGCAGCAGGGTTGGGAAGAAGGCAAGTATTCCTTGATGATGCCCTTTGGAACCTAATGACATGCATTTTAATTACACTATTTACTTTCTCGCTTGCATTAATATTGTTGGGTCCTATTAAGGATTTCCTAGTCTTTGTTACTATACCTTACAGTTGGGTTACTTAATTAATTTTGATTGGTAGATGATGCTTAGCTTGCTCAACTGGGATTGGTTAATGAACCCCTACTCTATGTTCCATCACTACTCTATTGATTAATCAATTTGACAAGATCACTCATGTTTTTAATTGGAACATGAAGAACCACCCAGGAAAACAGTGCAACCATGAGTACTATGTGGCTCTGGTCTTGGCTAATTAATTAGAAACTTTAGTGGATGGTAACTTTACCTGAAAGGGGCATGGGGGGAGGCCTTGTTGGAGTATAGCTCGGTCCTCTTGAGCTGTGGGCTTTGGTAAGAGACAGACCTCATTAGGAAGGGTTATGCTTTGCTTGGACTGGAAACCTTAGCGGGTTACTATTTACTAAGGAATCTTTGTAAAGGCCTCGTAGCGTCCCTATGCAGTCACACCTCGGTAGTGTGATGACGTCACACCTTGGTAGTGTGATGAGTGCCTGATCAGCACGGCGTGGTTGGGTTTAAAGTTCTTTTGAACTTTTACACGGCTTGTGGTGAAAGTGTACAACCTCTGCAGAGTGTAAAACTGTTATAACAGCCGTGCTCACGGTCAAGAGCGGCCTGGACCCTCACATGATTAATGTACTTGAATATGATCTAAACTGTGGATACCGAATTTATTGGGATTATGTCATATATTTAATTGTGGTTGGTATATACTTATATTTGCTAGTAAATAGTTGTTTAATAAAACTTGACCAACTAAAAGTGCTTAATGCAGCTAGCGTTTCAGCCTTCCACTTTATACAGCCTTGCATGTCATTTGTTTCCCTATCTTGTTGAGTACGACATATGCTCATGCTTGTTTGTTTCTTATATTGCAACGACCACACCCGGAATGCTGCTCAGATTGGGAGAATATAGAAGATTACACTGCTGATTTTGAGGAGTTCTAAACGAGTCCCCCAGTCATCGCCTATGGAGATGGACTATATTTTGCTTCGTTTAGTTAAACGTTTATTTACGTCTTCCGCTATGACATTTGTGTCAACTCTGAGATTGTAATAATGCTACTTTAATACTTGATCGTTAGAGCATCTCCAGCAGTGTTGCTAAATTTGGAGACCTAAAAATGATTTTGGGTCCTGAAAAACGAAAAATTTAGGTACCACAAAGGGGCTCTCTCCAGCAGTGTTGGTAAAACTGGATACCTATATTTAACTCTAGGACTAATCTGTGAGGAATCATTTTTTTCAGGGTCCAATGTGCAAAATGAATAACCTTATCCTCTCCCCTCTTCCATGCCTTGTCTTCCCTCGTCCTCTCCTCTACTCCCGGCGCTCAGAAGGACTGGAGAGGTGAGGGCGGGCGGGCTGGGGTGTGCTGCGGCGGCGCGGCGGGCTGCTGCTACGCGGCGGGTTGCGGGTTAGTATATTTGGGTATCCAAGGGTGAGTTTTAGGTCCAGACCTAAAATAGCAACTCATATAAGTCCTCTGCTGGAGCATGTTTTTTGGTTGTTTTTAGGTCCTCTGGCAGTTTTTAGTTTTTAGGTTACCAATCCATTTTAGGTCCTCTGCTGGAGATGCTCTTATGCATGGTTATAGATATTCACTTGTGACGTCTACCATATGTGTGTAAACTGATCCTGGTGCACATATGAGATGCATCTGGTTTTGCCTTTAAAACCGGGTGTGACAGAAGGGTGACACGCCGACGACGCTACCTAGGCATGCCCCCTCGACGACCCAAGCCGCCGCTCAACGGAGTGCCTCGCCGATGTTGCCGATCGTTGTGCCAGGACAACCGGCCATTCTGCCAGCCGGCGCTCCGCAGCTGGCTGGGGCCACGGCGCGCGTCGCGGCCACCAACCTAGGCCCCGGTGACCAACCGCCACCGGCGATGGCCATGGCGGCGCTGACGTCTGCGTCGACAAGGCTTGATGACATGGATGGCCCACGAGGCTCGCCTGACAAAGGCGAAAGCTGTACTCTGCCTAACACGCTCGTGGTGGAGGTTTCCCAGCAGACAGCTGTTGCGGTACAGCCGGCTGTGTACCTCGGCGAAGCCGCCACCGAGCAGACCGTTGTAGGGGAAGGCACAGCGGGCCACCTGTCTCTGCCTGAGCGGGCACCCAAGAGCACGGCGACTGGAAAAGTCTCCTTGCCGGTTCAGGAAAGCGGTGCTGCAGGACAAGCGCCTGCAGCGGACAGCTTTGAGCTTGTCCCTTTAGACCAGCGCCCACACCTTGCCAGGGCCAGGGAGAAATCACCGATGTTGTTTGAATGGAGGGCTCAACAACCAGTGATGATCACGCCGCAAGCGGAGGTCTCCTGCGAGGCTTCTCCGACGGCCATCAAGACGTACAGGCGACGAAGCCGTGGGGGAACGCTGTACGTCTACAAGCCGACGTCGTGGGCGAGCCGGCTGCCTGCGCCGTGGAGCCGACCCGCGGCGAGGAGCCAGCCCATGACGCGGATGAGTCGGCCCATGTCACCGCGCCATCTACCGCAACTGCCTCTGCGACGCCCAGGAAGCGCACTGGTGATCCAAGCGCGGCTCAACAGGCTGCCATGCCAAGCCGGGGGCCGGCCTCTCGCGGGCAAGCCACGGCAACGAAGCGAACCAAGAAGACATCAGAGCCAACTCTTGCGGAAGCCAGGGCTCCCACTGCCGCGTTTCTCTCAAGTGTGAGCCAAGCACTGCAGGTGCCATTGGCGAACCTCCCGGAGAGGAGGGTGGCACCAAAGACACCATCGACTCCAGCGCCAAGGCGAAGCAGAAGGTTGGCGAATCAGACGTTCAACTCCAATGTCAGATCGTCCAAGAAAGGCGAAGCGCTCGTCTTGCGCAAATTTGGCGAAGTTGGCCTCGGCATGGAGGAGGGACCAAGCGGCAAGCAAAAGTTGGAAGCGATGTTCTAAGGCCCGCTCGACACCACCCGTTTCGCGGCAATTCGAGACATCCTCCTGGCCGCACGGGCTCTCTCCGACGCGGACTTGATGGCAGCTGCCATTCAGGTCACCGCCGCGAACGATGTGTGTTGAGTTCTTCTCCACACTCATAGGTTGGGCGGCCAACGTTTGCTACTCATAGCAGGGCTTCTTTCTTTTGTTTTTGGTTGATTTCTTGTGCCGTATAAGTCTCTCAATGTAATGATCCTCGTGTGCGTGCGCCCGAGTAATAGGCCCGCGTTGTAAAACTCTATTTCTTCTTAATACAAAGATATAAAGCTCTCCTGCATGTTCTCGAAAAAGGTATGTATACGGTTAGATAATTTTCTTTTCTTGGGATTTTGCGTTCCGCGATGCAAAGAGACACAAACCAATCCAGATACTCGAGGGTCGTGAAGGGTGCCCCGGAGGCTAGCTAGGAGGTGACAGTGACACCATGCCAAGGTTGTAGATCAAGAACCACCGGCTGTGCTGTGAGGCACTACTGAACATGTGCACATGTAGCAGCATGTAGCAGCAGGTGTTGATGGTGAATCATGCTTTGTCGTCCTGAAACAGGCATGATCAGTGTTCAGGCCTTTCAGTTGTGTGCGTGCTTTGCAGTGCTGCTCTGCTCTCCTCTTGGGAATGAAGCTGGTTATGCTGAAAAATGAATCTGAGTTCAGTTCGAGTGAACAAACATTGGTTATTAGGGGGTGTCCTTCACATCACATTCAGTTTTCAAGCACAGGTGTATGCATGTTGAAAGAGCTGACAAGATCATCTTGAGTTAAAAAATTAAAGTTTCAACCAAACCCTGCACAAGAAAGTAGCTGGTATTAGTTAGTCATATTTAAAATCACTCTCACGGTCTCACCAAGGAGTGTGCAAGGAGTAACAAGATCACTTGTCTCGCTGAAATGCTGCAGCAACACATAAGTCTTGTTGAATCCTTTGCCAGCGTGTTGGTGAATGGTGAAGCTCTAATCACATAGCTGGCTAGTAGGAATGTAGGATGCAAACTCATTTGTCCTTGACTCCTTGTCTGTGTTGATTCACTTACCTGAACTACTGAATTATCAAATTTATCAGCATGGGTATGGTTCCAGGACTCCGAATGGAATGGGAGCTGATGCCTGACGGCGAATCATGGTTCTTAGTCCTGTTTGTTAGAACAGAATGCTGGTCACGAAAGCATGAATGATGTTCAGGCTTCTGACTTAGCTCGCTGAAGCTATTTATTATTGTTTATTGCTCTGTGTTTGCTGCACCCATGATCCATCCCCATGGAAAAGAAGTTGTGACCTATGATGTTGAAATCCAGTCAGTAATAAACTAGCATCAGGGGCTGCCTATGGTTCAGTTCAGTATCAGTAAACTAGAATCAGTGCTATCAGTGGGCTGTGCCTGTGCCTGTGAGCGTGTATGGTATGGTGAAAAAAATTGAAGCAATGAAAATGGCTCTTTGGGTCTACCTTGGACTTGGAGAGAGCAGCATTAAGAAGATACCACACAGTGATCGTCTGAATCTCTGAAATGCCAAAACACTGTACAGTACAGTGGCTGATCGAGTTGGCTGAACCATAGTTTTGGATCAGAGCCCACCCAAGTTCAGAGTGGGGCCCACCTGAAAGAGACCAATGCTCATCGCACCAAGAAGTTGCTGCAAGCGCGGGTGGTGAATCATGGTTCTTCATCTTGCTTTGCTTGTCGAATGCAGGTCACCAAGAAATAAGAATATGATGAATGTCCAGCGTCCCCTTTTGACTTGTTGATTGAAGGTAGGTATTGTTCTTTCTGTGTCTGCCCCTTTTGATAATCAAGTGTGTGATCTGAACGGAACTTGCTTGCATTCCATCACTGTGTGTGATCTGAACGGAACTTGATTGCATTTCCACTATGTTTCAGTTTCAGTGACGCAAGGTTGAGCTCCTGAAAGAAAGTCAGTAAACTAGTACATTTTTGAAAATAAATAAATATAAATAAATAAATTCCTAGAGAATCTGCAAAGTGATTCTTTGGTTCAGTTTTGGAGCAACTGCAAAATGCAAAATGGTTATATACTTTGCTACAATGTTTTGAGCGGCCTGAAAAAGACGAGGCTGTAGCTATGCCATATGGAGCTTGATAGCGTCAGCTCACGGCATAAACACTGTCTCAAGTGGAGTCTAACTAAGATGTCCTATCTTGGACTAAGAGCAGCTTCATTAAGATAATATTCTGCTATCCCAGTGGGCCTCGCCAGCTCGGAACATGAATACTTCCAACTTTTGTTTGAAAAATGCATGCTGAAACAGGAAATGTATCTGTTATCTGCATCTTAGTTTTTCCCCCCAATTTCAACATATCCTATATCCAACATACTATCAAACTTTATGGGTTACCAAATTATTGGATTATTTTATCCTGCTAGACGTATATATTAGCCAGATCAGAATCGTGTTTAGAGAATTGGAGCAGAGCTGGTACAGCTACCGTGGACGAGCGAATTGGCCCATCTTTTTTAGTTTGGAGGAGATGGACCGCTGCTATTCTCTGCTCCACTGCCGGCTCCTGTGACCACCTTGATTGCCACCATGGACCCTTCCTCATTGTTTTTGTGTGCATCAACGAATATGACAATGCCGTTGTTGTCTACACCAGATCTGATGTTTGCGTCCTCGACGGGCAGTGCGCTTGTGGGGAACGCTATCTACTTTCAATTTCATGAAAGGATGGGAAGCACAACTCTAAATTACAATTTTGAATTGCATCAAATGTCGATGATTCAACTACCATTGTCTCTATCGATGGTGTCTGCGCCGCTGCTTACAACCACAGAGGATGGTGGACTGGGTCTCGTCATCATAGATGACTCCAAACTCTACATGTTGTCAAGGAAGGATACTGATGAAGTAGATGCTATATGGGAAAGAAGAGTCATAGATGACTCCAAACTCTTAACAAAGTGTTCCCTGTTGATGTTGATGTAACCGAACTTGATGTGATTGGCTCTGGTGTCGGTATCATTTTCATGGGGAGGGGAAGTGAGGTCTATACAATTGATCTAAAGACTTATGAGGTGAAGAAAGTATACGAGGTGAAGAAATATTACGAGGCTATCAGAGTCATTCCATATGTCTGCTTCTACACTCCAGGTACAACTGTGCTTTTTTTTGGGTTTTACAAATAACTTATTAGGTATTAGCTATTAACACATGGCATTAGGCAAAATAAAAAGTTACTTGGATGAACTTCTACACTATAGATGCCTCATGCCTATCATTAATCCTGATTTATCCGTAGCACTCATCTGTTAATCAATGGAGATATTGGTACTAAAATTAGGGACAGTTATCTTACTGAGATCATGCATGTGTTGATGTTGACTGTTCTTGCAACAAATAATCTTTATGGAAGTGCAATATCACAATCTTATACTACCAAACTGGGTTGATCCTACCTAAGTCTTTTGTTGCGGCCAATCTTTGAAACTGATCAGATATGCTAATGAATTTATTGATCCATGATGCACGTTTTCCCCTCATTGTAAATAACACCCTAACAACCTAGGCTCATCCTGCAGGAGCTATAGTAAAAAGTAATTACTTGGATGAACTTCTACACTTCAGATGCCTCATGCCTATCGTTAATCCTGATTTATCCGTAGCACTCTGTTATGACCGGCATAACCTTCAGCAGGCGCTGCGCCAGAAGTGGCTAGGGCTGGCGCGTCAGGCGCAAGGGCCAAGGGCCCAGTTTTATTATTTGCAGAGTCTTAGGGGTTTAATTAGAAAAGTGTGAGAGTCGAGAGTTCGGCCGCTCTATTAATAGAGACCCGAAACTTGTAATCTTCTTTAAGCAGAAACATTATATTGTTTCCGGCTTCCTCAGGGAGCCGGGAGACCTCAAACCCTAGCCGCCATCTCTCTCTCTCTCTCTCTCTCTCTCTCGTTCAATCAGCAGCAACGGCGCGGGGGAGGAAAATGATTAGGGTTTCCTCCTCCCCCCGGCGTTTTCGGCCTTTTAAGGGCGAGGCGGGCGAACGCCAGCCGTCGATCGCAGCGGACGGTCAGGATCGGCCGGCGCTTCGGCTTCGCGGGCGCGCTCGCAGGCCGATTCGCCGGCCCGTTCGTCTCCGCCTGGGCCGACTTTCAGCTGGGCCTCGCTGCCGCGGCCACTGCTGCGCACGCTGCTGGGCCGTCCCGTGAGTTGGGCCGGGCCGCTGCGCCTCTGCCGCTGCGTCGCTGGGCCGAGCTGCATTGAGTCGTCGCGGGCCGCCGCCTGCTGGGCCGCGCCGGGTCGTGCTGCTGCTGAGTTGCGCTGCTGCGCTGTGCGCGCTAGGCCGCGGGCCGTGAAATTTATGTTTTGGGCCAAAATGGCTTTAAGTTTTGTCACACAAGATTTAGCTCCCCATATTTAAGTTTTCAGTACTGTTTTAGCTCAATTTTGCCCAAATTTTAAGTCAAATTTTCTGTGAAAGTCATTAGATTAATTTTAATTCTGTTTCCCAGTAATTTATTATTATTTTCAGTACTTTTATTTTAAGATGTTGGTGTTGTAAGTATTTAATCCACCACTATACTTTGAGATGCCTCTAAATAAATGGAACCTCCGAGAAGTTTATTTAGGGTAAACTTGTGATTATTTCTGACCTCTGTTGTTTAATCATGAGTATTAAGATGAATTTCGATTGTTTTCCCCACCGGTGATGCAATTTGTTGTTCATGCATGATTTTAATCAGACCATCGTAGGGTTATTATCATGCCTTAATTCGTATTTCATTGTATATGTTTACTAAGTTAAGTTTATTTTAATTTTATTTCAGTTACTAATGTCAATGCTACGGCCTCCTTCCTGAAAAACATTGAGCCGCTCAATGGAGCGAACTTTCATGACTGGAAAGGCAAGGTCATGACGTGCCTGGCATGGAATGATCTTGACATTGCACTAAGGGAGGATAAGCCTACTGCACCTGCTGCAGGAGCCAGCTCTGATACCAATTGTTAGATCAAATTGATCTACATTAGCTTAAACAACTTAACACAGGATCATCTAGTCTAGCAAGTTCACATCTAGCTTAGCTAATGCGGAAAAAACATGAAATAGTTCGGCTTATACCAGCGGCAGTGGCGTCCATTGTCGTCGGTGAAGCTGTCATGAAGTTGATGGCGTGAGTAGAGTCGGGGATGTAGCGCAGGCGCTCCTTGAGCGTCTTCTCGGGGTAGCGGCGGTCTTCGGGTCGCCACCGGCACTGCCCCGGTCGTGGTGCTCGAGCTTCCGAGCCTTCCAGCGCGCTAACAGATCGGTAGGGTGGACTACGTGTAGAACACGAGTTTTGCTTAGGTTGAATAAGTTGAGAGAAACCCTTGGGGTTGACCCTCTACTTATAGGTCGCGCTGTAGGCTGGGGGCCGAGCCCAATGGGCTTAGGTTTCGCCTCCCGATCATGGCGAAAAACGGACTCGGGATAAGATCCGAGTCCATTTAGGGGTGATGGAAATCCCCTCTAAGTCGTTGGTTTATTGTTGACCGAGGTCAAACTAAAATATCCAACATTTTCCCCATTGACCGAAGGTCAATAACTTAAACTTAACCAATGACTGTTCAGTCACTAACTTAAACTAAAAACTTAACTTAAACTATAATTCCTCCTCAGTAAATTAGTAAGTACCAGGCCAATGTGTCATCAGCAGCGTAACAACATACTGGGACAACATTACCCATAGTCTCACTAATAAACTTTGTCAGAACTATTACTCTTATTTGGGGAGATTAATGGCCCTGAACCGGGACTTGATCTAGTCTACCCACCAGACCCATGCCTAGGACATGCTTCTGAAAGAGGTGCGGTTGTAGACCTTTTGTAAGCGGATCCGCTATATTCTCAGTAGTACTTATATGTACAATCCAATCCAGATACTCGAGGGTCGTGAAGGGTGCCCCGGAGGCTAGCTAGGAGGTGACAGTGACACCATGCCAAGGTTGTAGATCAAGAACCACCGGCTGTAGAAAACTGCGGACTGATTGTCGCAGTGCATCGTGATAGCTCTCGAGATACTATCCACAATTCTTAATGCCAGTATAAAATTCTTAAGCCACACTGCCTGTCCCGTGGCATCATAACACGCTATAAACTCAGCTTGCATCGTAGATGCAGCTGTTACACTTTGCTTACCCCTACGCCATGAAATTGCACCCCCTGCTAATGTGAATACATAACCGGAAGTAGACTTCCTGTCATCTTCATCACCAGCAAGGTCAGCATCAGTGTAACATACAACCTCGAGGTTATCTGATCTCTTATATGTAAGCATATAGTGTTTGGTGCCCTGGCAGTATCTCAATGCCTTCTTGACGCCTACCCAGTGGGCCCATCCTGGCTTAGACTGATATCTACTAAGTACTCCGGCTGTAAATGCCAAGTCCGGACGCGTACAGTCTTGTGCATACATCAAGCTGCCAACAGCTGCTGCATATAGAATGTCGTGCATCTTACTTCTTTCTAACTCGTTCTTAGGGCACTGACTTCCATTAAATTTATCGCCTTTTTGTAATGGAACAGGTGATGCGCTACACTTATCAAGATTATATCTCTTAAGCATTTTCTCAATGTAAGCATTCTGAGATAATCCTAGTACTCCTTGGGCTCTGTCTCGGTGTATCTCAATGCCAAGTACATATGAGGCTTCACCGAGATCCTTCATATCAAAATGAGATGAGAAGAACTTCTTAGTTTCACACAACATATTCTTATCGTTGCATGCTAACAATATGTCATCGACATATAGTACTAGGATCATTAATTTACCACCCTTTTCTTTAATGTAGATGCATCTATCTGCATCATTTTTCCTAAATCCGAATCTCTTAATGACTTCATCGAATTTAAGGTTCCACTGTCTAGACGCCTGCTTAAGTCCATAAATGGACACTTCATCGATTTTAAGGTTCCACTGTCTGGACGCCTGCTTAAGTCCATAAATGGACTTTCTTAGTCTGCATCCCATATGTTCCTTACCTTTAACAGCAAAACCTTCCGGTTGAGCCATATAAATAGTCTCATCTAAATCACCATTAAGGAACGCAGTCTTAACATCCATCTGATGTAACTCTAGATCAAAATGAGCTACAAGAGCCATGACTATTCTAAAAGAATCTTTGGTAGACACTGGAGAGAAGGTTTCGTTATAATCGATCCCCTCTTTCTGTGTAAACCCCTTAGCTACGAGCCTAGCTTTGAATCGTTCGACCTTCCCTTTGGAATCACATTTCAGATCATTGTAGACAGAAGAACCAAACAGGAGGTGTCTGAACTTTATACCCTCTGTTTAGACAGTACAAATTTAGTACCAAGTAACCAAACAGGCCCTTATTATTTACATAGGAAAATGAAAACTACTTTTAAGAATATGCATACCATGCATAAACAGTAAAAATATATTTGCATTGCTAATTATGTGCTATATGGAATATTTGTGAAGGAGAAAATCAACGTTGAAACTTTACTAGCTACTAACCTTTATTGTATATGCAATGGTTCAACTGGTTCAGGATTGGGTTGAGGCTGTGCTAATGGCATAGGTTGTGCCTGAGCTTCTGGGACTGGCGCCTGAACCTCTGGAACTGGCGCCTGCACCTCTGGTGGTGGCTGAGTCCCTGTAGTTGTCACAGTGTTGCTTGCTGGAGGAATAACTGGTGGTACAAACTGATATACCATCGTAGGCTCTGGAACTACTGAATCGGGAAGCTCAACTCGTAGTTCTTCGAGACTTATATCCCTCTGTGTTCCACTAATTCCTGAATCTTCTAAGAATACAGCCTGTCTGGTCTCTACAAACTTAGTTGAGCGACCAGGACAGTAGAATCGGTATCCTTTAGACTTATCAGGATAACCAATAAAGTGAAAGCTTACTGTCTTAGAGTCTAACTTCTTAGCATGTGGATCAAATAACTTAGCCTCAGCAGGACAGCCCCATACCTTTAGATAGCTTAGTGACGGTTTCCTCCCATTCCACAACTCAAAAGGTGTCTTGGGAATTGACTTAGTTGGAACCCGATTAAGTATATGAGCGGCTGTCTTTAATGCTTCCATCCACAGCTCCACAGGCAAGCTAGAATAGCTAAGCATGCTCCGTACCATATCCATTAGTGTACGGTTGCGACGTTCAGCCACTCCGTTTTGCTGTGGTTCACCCGGCATAGAGTATTGCGCTCAAATGCCGTTCTGTTCTAAATATCTGGCAAACAGTCCCTTAATTTGACCATATTGTCCAAGCTTGTCATAATATTCTCCACCCCTATCTGATCTTACAACTTTAATGGTAGTGTTGTGCTGTTTCTCAACTTCTTGCTTATAAATCTTAAAGATTTCTAACGCATCTGAACGCTTACGAATGGGGTAGATATGTCCATAGCGAGAGTAATCGTCAGTAAATGTTATAAATGAATCATAACCATCTACTGATGTCACTGAGAGCGGGCCACAGATATCTGTGTCATTTTACTCTAAAACGCACGAGCTCCTAGTAGCTTCCTTTCTTAATTGTCTTAGCGTATTTTTCCTTAATGCAGTCAATGCAGCGGTCTGAATCGGAGAAATCTAACTAATCAATTATTTCATCTTTAATGAGACGTTCCATTAGCCACTCTTAGGCTTCGCTCCCCCCTTCTTATAGTTCGGATCGAACGGAATGCCTGTAATGAATTAGAAATGTGCACAGTGGCACCTGAGTCAATCCACCAAGTATTAGGGGAAAAATCTGCTAAGAATAATTCATCAATAAATGAAACAACATCACACTTACCATTATCCTTCAGCCATTGCCTGAAACCAGGACACTCTTTCTGAAGATGCTTAGGCATACATCTATATTAGCTTAAACAACTTAACACAGGATCATCTAGTCTAGCAAGTTCACATCTAACTTAGCTAATGCGGATAAAACATGAAGTAGTTCGGCTTATACCGGCGGCAGTGGCGTCCATTGTCGTCGGTGAAGCTGTCACGAAGTTGATGGCATGAGTAGAGTCGGGGATGTAGCGCAGGCGCTCCTTGAGCGTCTTCTCGGGTTAGCGGCGGCCTTCGGGTCGCCACCGGCACTGCCCCGGACGTGGTGCTCGAGCTTCCGAGCCTTCCAGCGCGCTAACAGATCGGTAGGGTGGACTACGTGTAGAACTCGAGTTTTGCTTAGGTTGAATAAGTTGAGAGGAACCCCGAGGGTTGACCCTCTACTTATAGGTCGCGCTGTAGGCTGGGGGCCGAGCTCAATGGGCTTAGGTTTCGCCTCCCGATCACGGCGAAAAATGGACTCGGGATAAGATCCGAGTCCTTTTAGGGGTGATGGAAATCCCCTCTAAGTCATTGGTTTATTGTTGACCAAGGTCAAACTAAAACATCCAACATTCTCCCCCTTGACCGAAGGTCAATAACTTAAACTTAACTAATGACTGTTCAGTCACTAACTTAAACTAAAAACTTAACTTAAACTATAATTCCTCCTCAGTAAATTAGCAAGTACCAGGCCAATGTGTTATCAGCAGCGTAACAGCATACTGGGACAACATTACCCATAGTCTCACTAATAAACTTTGTCAGAACTATTACTCTTATTTGGGGAGATTAATGGCCCTGAACCGGGACATGATCCAGGCTACCCAACAGACCCATGCCTAGGACATGCTTCTGAAAGAGATGCGGTGGTAGACCTTTTTTAAGCGGATCCGCTATGTTCTCAGTAGTACTTATATGTACAATCTTAATGGTATTATCCCGGTTTCTATCTTTCACGACACGATACTTAAGATCAATGTGCTTAGAAGCACTACTTAGTTTATCGTTTGCGCAAAAGAAAACTGCGGACTGATTGTCGCAGTGCATCGTGATAGGTCTCGAGATACTATCCACAATTCTTAATGCCGGTATAAAATTCTTAAGCCACACTGCCTGTCCTGTGGCATCATAACACGCTATAAATTCAGCTTGCATCATAGATGCAGCTGTTACACTTTGCTTACCACTACGCCATGAAATTGCACCCGCTGCTAATGTGAATACATAACCGGAAGTAGACTTCCTGTCATCTTCATCACCATCAAGGTCAGCATCAGTGTAACATACAACCTCGAGGTTATTTGATCTCTTATATGTAAGCATGTAGTGTTTGGTGCCCTGGCAGTATCTCAATGCCTTCTTAACACCTACCCAGTGAGCCCATCCTGGCTTAGACTGATATCTACTAAGTACTCCAGCTGTAAATGCCAAGTCCGGACGCGTACAGACTTGTGCATACATCAAGCTGCCAACAGCTGATGCATATGGAATGTCCTCCATCTTACTTCTTTATAACTCCTTCTTAGGACACTGTCTTCCACGCAATTTATCTCCCTTTTTGTAACGGAATAGGTGACATGCTGCAGTTATCAAAGTTATATTTCTTAAGCATTTTCTCAATATAAGCTTTCTTGGGCTCTGTCTCGGTTTATCTCAATGCCAAGTACATACGAGGCTTCACCGAGATCCTTCATATCAAAATGAGATGAGAAGAACTTCTTAGTTTCACACAACATATTCTTATCGTTGCATTCTAACAATATGTCATCGACATATAGTACTAGGATCATTAATTTACCACCCTTTTCTTTAATGTAGATGCATCTATCTGCATCATTTTCCCTAAATCCAAATCTCTTAATGACTTCATCAAATTTAAGGTTCCACTGTCTGGACGCCTGCTTAAGTCCATAAATGGACTTTCTTAGTCTGCATTCCATATGTTCCTTACCTTTACCAGCAAAACCTTCCAGTTGAGCCATATAAATAGTCTCATCAAAATCACCATTAAGGAACGCAGTCTTAACATCCATCTGATGTAACTCTAGATCAAAATGAGCTACAAGAGCCATGACTATTCTGAAAGAATCTTTGGTAGACACTGGAGAGAAGGTTTCGTTATAATCGATCCCTTCTTTCTGTGTAAACCCCTTAGCTACGAGCCTAGCTTTGAATCATTCGACCTTCCCTTTGGAATCACATTTCGTCTTGTAGACCCATTTACAGCCTACTAGTTTGACTCCATCAGGAATTTCTACTAAATCCCAAACCTTATTAGAACTCATAGACTTTAACTCATCTTCCATGGCTTCAATCCATTTAGTGGAATTCTCACTTTCTACTGCCTCTCTGAATGAGACAGGGTCACTAATCTTCCCAGCATCATACATTTCTTCACTGAAGTATGTCTCATATATGTCAGGAAGAGCCCGTCTCCTGGTCCGAGTTGACCTTCTCAAAGGTTCAACCTCTCAATGGTTCAACTGGTTCAAGATTGGGTTGAGGCTGTGCTAATGGCACAGGTTGTGCCTGAGCTTCTGGGACTGGCGCCTGAACCTCTGGAACTGGCGCCTGCACCTCTGGTGGTGGCTGAGTCCCTGTAGTTGTCACAGTGCTGCTTGCTGTCGTAAGCGTTCAGATGCGTTAGAAATCTTTAAGATTTATAAGCAAGAAGTTGAGAAACAGCACAACACTACCATTAAAGTTGTAAGATCAGATAGGGGTGGAGAATATTATGGCAAGCTTGGACAATATGGTCAAATTAAGGGACCGTTTGCCAGATACTTAGAAGAGGACGGCATTAGAGCGCAATACTCTATGCCGGGTGAACCACAGCAAAACGGAGTGGCTTAACGTCGCAACCGTACACTAATGGATATGGTACGGAGCATGCTTAGCTATTCTAGCTTGCCTGTGGAGCTGTGGATGGAAGCATTAAAGACAGCACCTCTGGAAGATGTAAATAAATTACTCCACTGTATAAAGATGCTCATGAGGAAGCTAAAAAATTGGACTTATATTTTTATCATTTTTTACGATTTTACATGATTTTTTAAAGTTTCAGCCATTTTAAGCAAGCCATGTCAGCGCGCCACGTCAGCGAAACCGCTGTCGAAACCGCTAAGGGATGTAAAACGCACAGTTTTGGAACTTGGAGGACGAAAAGCGAACGACGGCTAACCATGAGGGACGTAAAATATACTTTTTCCTTTTGGAGAGTTGATCAGTTCTCGGGTCAAGTCGAGTTTAGGGTCGAAACATTTGGCCCGCACTCAGCCCGATCTAACCACCGGCTTGGATTGTTTTGGACCGGGCTCGACCTGTCCATGGGCCGTGTTTCTATTCGTTGTTTCTTCGGGTTTCGGGTCAAACCCGTGATTTAGATTGAAACACAAATTTCGGCCCGAGCCCACCCCAACACCTTGACCGTGTAACGCCCGTGTTTTAATCTCTCGGATAAATCACCTAAAAACACACCCGGTAAAAACTTTTCAAAATCTTTTCCGCCGAGCTCCCAGAGAATCAAAAACCCAATCCTTGTTCCCGGCTAAATCCCGCCAACCCAGTTTGAACTTATCATGTCACCACCATCTCTGCTTTCACCGTCCCACCCTAACCGTGTCCTCGATCCCCGCCGTGCCCCCCCTCTTTTTCCCGTCCCCCACCGCTCTCTCTCTTTTTCCGTCCAGCCCTGTGTCAATCACTCCAGTACCTTCCGCCAAACCTGACCCCTCTTGTCCCCGCCTGGTTATCAGCGCCTCTCTCTTTTCCCTTTTCCCGCGTCGCCCGTTCTCGGGTCGACCGCCGGGCCCGACCATCGCTGGCCGACCGCCGTCGACCGCCTGTCGTCCTTCCGCCGCGATTCCCGCCGGCTTCCCCCTCTCTTTTTCCCCCTTCCCTTTTCTTTTTCCCTCTTTTTCTTTCTTTCCTTCCTTTTCTCTTTCTCTTCCTTCCCTTTCTCCCTTCCTCTGTTTCCCCTGGCCGAGCACTCTGCTCCACGCCGCTCGTCGCCGACCGCCCGGCCCCACCTCCGCTCGCCTCTCTGCTCCCCATCCCGAGCACCTGTCTCTTATACACATCTCGGCGTCAACTTCGCCT
>OAMR01000728.1:100161-116309 GCA_900205405.1 Echinochloa crus-galli
CCACTCCCCACCTCCGGCCGCGGTAAGGGCATGGGTGAACTTGCCGTGACCCCCTCTCTCTTTCCCCCCTGATCCCGTCCACCGCCACAGCCCCAATCGCCGGCGATTGGACGGACAGCGCCGCCGCCGTCGCTCTTCCCCCCCCGGCACTGTTTCACGAGAAAGAAGAGGCACTTTTATGCATAACCCCCTGTCGTTTTTCATAATCGAACCCGCGGTCCACTTGAACAGGGAACCCCCTCTCAGACACTTTTACATATAAACCCCTGCCCTTTTACCAAATTAACCCGCAGACCACAGCACTATTCCCCCTCTCTCTGTTATATTCACCAGAGGCCCCTGAGCTTTCCCATATTTACAAACAGGTCCTTTTCCTTTTTAAACAGCCCCTAAAACTCCCCTGAACTCGTCATTTCATGCGCCAAATTAATTCCGTTTGATCCCAAACTTCACCACAATGTTTACCAGTATATTCCCGACTAAGCCGTCTAGTCCAACTCCATAAATAACCTTTCTCCATCGTTTTCTATCCACCCTCTGTTCTTCTTTCTGAGCTCGGCAAAAACTTTATTCTTTTATTTATTGCGTGCTTGTTTGTGTGTGTCGTAGACGCTGCTGTGAACGAGGGATGACTCGAGGAGGAGCAAGGTTACGAGCAGGAGCCAGGAGACCAAAACCCCGGGCAGGAATCCCCCGAGGGTTGGGAGAACGGCAAGTGCAATCCCACCCTTTGATGCATACTCCTGTTTTACAAAACTTGCATGTTTTACTGCTAAACCCGGTTGGATAGCCATACCTTGATTGTTATGCCTGATTCCTTGTCAACCCAGATTAATGTTTGAATATGACATGGCCGTGTTTGAATATTAGTCACTGCTAGAAATGCTTAGGACTGTTTTACTGTTATCCTCCATATTAAAATCACTTGGTGTTTACAAAAGCAACCGCGTGTGTGCTTTAAAAAAGAAAAAAATGGACTTTGGTGAATAAAATGAGTATCCGTGTGGGATGAGACAGACGGTACTTCTTGTGTGAAATACCGAGGTGAGCTCGTACCTCTGTGGTTGAGCATGATGGGAGATGTCTATCCTGGCACAGTTTTGGGATGATGTTGATATGACATCTTGCCCAACCCTTTTTATCGTATCACCACTCGACCGTTGTATGTGGCAACGGCCTAGCATAAACCCCACTAGTTAAGCTGCTGGTTATGTGGTGTGCTGGTGAGCAACAGAGGGCTATGGAGCCGGGGATACGATCTATGTGAGTTATGCCCCTGGGTAGAACCTCGTTGGTAGGTTGCTGACCCCCTGGTCGCGTCGGTGATAACTTGTCAGTTTAGCTATGGTGGGCAATGGCTTTGATAGGAGCTGCACTGACACTAAGGTGATCATGTTGTGGTAGCCTTCTTGTGGTTGTGTACACCTCTGCAGAGTTAAAACCTATCCGGATAGCCGTGTCCACGGCATTGGGCGAGTTATGGCTTGGTCACTTCACTAGTCCCCTGTTTTGGTGGAAATGTTGGTATTAAGTAAAGATTTTGGTTTTAGGCTACGACAGACGGGGAGTCTGGTAGCAGCAGTTGGTGTTGCACTTCAGTGCTATCGACTACCGTAATATTGTTTAAGTACTGGACTATCTGTTGTACTAATGTGAACCAGCATCTTGGGACTGGTATTTGTATCACATTAAGTTCTCTCTTTCGAGGGGACGCTTCAGACCGGGTCAGGTCGGGTTTGTCGGGTCGGGCAGCCCATAATTAGGAGAATGAAGCCCTGTTAGGCTCGCCTCCCAAGGGCAGCAGGACCACCGTCGCTGAAGTACGACGTATTTGCATTATAGTTTCAACGCAGGATGCTTTGTCTCCAACTCTCTGCATCACTAAACTTATGGACTATCTGCTTCACCTTATATTATGGAATCCGGATTTTGATCAACATTTTAAACTATCCGTACAGCTTCATAGGAAATTGTCTACACAACCATTAACCTTTTTTACCGGGCTTGCAAAATAAATGAGGGTGGACAAAGGCAGGATTAAATCCTTACAGAGTAGCTAAGAAATGATCTCAGGATGAATTGAGGGAGCCCCGCACAATTCCAGAATAGCTAAGAAACAGTACGGAATGAGTCAAAGGCAGCTTTCCGCATCGCGCACGGCTTGATCACATGGATTATTCAGTGTTGGAAATTTGGGAGACCACGCCATCATGCAGATGCGAAAGTTTTCACAAGTTCACAAAACTAGAAAAATCGCAGAGCCCGTTCCTGCCGTGCGCGTTGGGCTGTGTTGGCACTGTTCGCTTCTGTTGTTCGTACATCGTTGACAAAGATTGGTGGTGAGTGATGCCCAAAGGCAACGGTGCCTGGATATAGACTCAGGCAGGCAGGCGTTAAAGGGTGGTGGCAGCTGAGTGACGAATAGGGCGTTTGGTTTGCGGCATCACATCGTCCGGAGTCATCCGAGCCTAACTCCAAACCTATTCTCGCCGTTTGGTTTGCCGCACGGGACCGAGCCGTCCGTCGCTAGATGGTCCATCCTGCAAGCTAAAATCTGGATGCGGTGGCTCGTCTAAAATTCGTCGGATCACCTCGTCCGGAACCATCCGGATCCTATCCCGTGAAGAACCAACCGATGCCGGGTGAAGTGCCCCATCAAACCAAACACATTGGAAGAGATCGGGCCGGTTGCATCACCTGACGATGGCTGGCAAGGAGCCGAGGCACCTATCATCTGCCACGTGAGGTTGCTAAGGCTATGTTTAGTTTCAGGGACTAAAGTTACATTGAATGTATAGATGCTAATTATAAATATTAAATATAGTTTAGTTAAAAGTCTATTATATAAATGAAGATTAATTCGTGAGACGAATCTATTGAGCCTAATGACTCTATGATTTGACAAAGTAGTGCTATAATAAATATGTGCTAACGATGATTATTCTTAATAGATTTGTCTCGTGATTTAGTCCTCATCTATGTGTAGATTTTTAATTAACCTATATTTAATACTTCTAATTAGCATCATTATATTGACGTGACAGAGCCTAAACTTTTATCCTGGAACCAAACGTTCCTAATTACCCTAAGTTGGCCATTGCCCTGCCGAGAATAGAGCAAATGTGGGCGTGGTGGTGAAGTTGTAGGGAAATGGTGTTGGGCTGCCAAGCCCGGCTATATACCGTGGTACATAGTACTATGCTGTAGCTTGCCAAAGCCATAGATCTCTTGGGCTTAGCCAGATTGCGTGATACAAAATTGATGGAGCCAGTCAACCCCTGGAAGGTCCTCCCAATGCTGATGGTAAGTGCTGAAGAGGGCTAGATATAGGTAATGGCATAACCCCATTACATGCCCGGACGCCGACACCTGTGTCTATGAGGCACATGCTACGACGCTACTGATGCTCGGAACCGATCAGTTGATGAGAGGAGGCAAGACAGTCGCACGTAGGAGCACCGCCCATCCTTGTGGCGATCAGATGGTGAAGCTCCTTCAGCCGATTGTGTTGGCCTTGTTTTTTCATCAACAGTTCTTCATCAAGCGCCTGCACGTTGCTTAGGGGCTTATAGAATATGGGTATCCATGGACCCACCACCAACAGGGTGACAACAAGCCTAGGCCCACAAGGATTCGCCGGATTGCCGAATAAGTTTGATGATGATGTGGGTGACAAGATGTGTAACCCGGCATGTGGATTGCACCCAGATATTCGGGAATGTCTATTATAATCTTATTGGATTAGTTTTCTTGATGTAATCCGGTAGGTTTAGATCTAAACCGACTAGTAAACCCTAGATCATCGGCCTATATAAGGAGGCCTAGGTCAACCCCAAAGGTAGACACAGGACAACAACTAGAACCACCCCCTTTGTAACTGACAATTTTACTATAGCTTCCTAAAGCTTTGACAAACACAAGCAATGCAAATCCCACCAAACATAGGATGTAGGGTATTATACCTTAGAGTAGCCTGAACCTGTCTAATCCCTATGCTTTGTGTTACCTCGAGCTTACTAACTCTGTGTTCCCCATCTACAAATCTACCACTTGGATGTCCACTTGGATGTCCCCTTATGGATTGCTGGTCTTAAAGTCCAACAAACCTCTCTTTGTGAGATTGTGTGTTTAGTGCATATCCTTGAATTGGGTTGAGAAGATGATTGTGTGAGAGCTTTAAAGAGTTTGAAAGAGTAAAAGAAATAAGTGAAGGAGCACTTGAGGTTGGCATCTAGCAACTTGTGAATCATCTGTTACTCTTGAAGGTGAAGCCCCTTAGACGGCTAGGTGTCACCGGTGAGCTATGTATTTGTGATGAGTCACGGATAGGTTGTGAAGGCTACTATCTTGCCTCCTTAGAGGAATGGTCAATCTAGTAGAACCGAGCAAAGAGGCTAGGAGTGTATAAGCCCACCTATCGTATGCACCTCAACGGAAACGTAGGATTCACTTTGGGAATCCGAACTTTGGAAAACAACTCATTGCGTTTGCTATTTGGTTCACCTCACTTGTTCAATTCTAGTATTTGTTATTGTTTCTACTTCGATCTACTTGGTTTTGCTTGTTATCTGGGTATGAGCTTTGTGGACTTGCTAGAAATCATTTACAGTTTCACCTCCTTAAGTTTGGTTTGTGCTATAACTCGTAGCTTGTTGGTTTTCTCTGTGAGAAATAGGTTTGTCCGGTTTTGGTACTAATAGAGGGAATTAGTTTTTAAATTTTGCATAACGTTAAGTCTAACGCGCTACCCATCACGCTCCGCGCCGAAAGCGTGACCCACGCGCCGTTGTTGCACCCGGCGGCTTGTGCGCCATCGCCGGCCGGGTTAGCTCCCGAGGTTATGGCTCGGGGTTGCTGGAGTCAGAGATCACCGTCGGTGGTGATGGAGGGCCGGGCGGCGAGGACGCCGCAAGCCGGGTGGTGGGGGACCCCCGGTGGACGGTGCCGGTTGCGGGGGCGGAGACGGCGGAAGAGGAGGTAGCACTGGTAGATTAGCATGGCGGCAGTGGAGGCGGCGTGGCGCCGCCGGAGCCGAGAGCGGAGGAGGCGGCTGGGGCGAAGGAGGCAGCGGAGGTGACCGGCAGCCGACGGGTTGGTGTGGGAGTGGTGGCGGGCGGGCGGCAGAGAGATATGCTCTAGCTCATTTGGATTCCTTCTAATGATTGTAGAATTACCTTTTTTATAGGTGAGAGATATGCTCTTATTAGCTAGTCAGGTACATGAGAGGATTGCACATCATTTATGTAACATGTTGTTTGAATTATACATCCACAAGTATACATGTATCTTGGGTGGATACTTCATATTTGCTTTTAAAATTTTGCATGATGGACCTTTTGATATGTCATATTGTTTTGTAAATTCCTCTTTGAAGTAATTTTGGTCAAGACCTTAGATAATTGTTTTAACATACCCTTTTTTGTTTCATCAAAGTTTGTGGACACACCATGAACTCAAAGAAATATTCAACCACAAAGATATTTAACTCGATTTAATACATCTAAACATTGCACTAAAGGGTACATCGTTATAGTTATGTGCATAATAGGTTTTTATCACGACGCAAAATGCAATGATATTACTGTATTGGGGTCTTTCAATATTTCAAAAATTAGTTATGGACTTTTGTGCAAACTCATGTGGGCAATGATACTCATAGAATACATAGGCAATATAATTAATAGGTTATGCATCCATATTGAGATACGCCTCGAGATTAAATAGGTAGAGAAAGAAGGAGGACCATGCACTCTCATTTATAGCGATATAGATTGAGATACACATAGATATAGAACAACATGAATCGAAATTTGTTGTTCTATAAATAGCCCCGATTCTTACATGTCGTTCAAATAGAAGAGGAACACCACAAAGAGAGATACCCTAGCCCTAGGATAACCATGGCTTCGAGGACAACCGAATGCCCTGTAAATGGGCTCAATGTCATCGCCATTGATGAAGACGAACATCATGCAAACTACATCAAGGTCGTGCTCCCTCAATACAACTATCATGGTAAGTTACATAGTTATTTTTTGAAATCAACAAAAAATCGCTCCTGAATCTCAAAGAATCATTGCAACTAATGTACTTTTCTGGTACTTATGAGTTGGCTTGAGCATTTCTCAGGCTAGGCCAACAAAAAGTTTGATTTTTTGTTGCCATAAATCAGTCCTCTAAATTAACCAGCACCAAGCTTGGCCTTAAATGAGTGCTAGGCCAGGCACTATTTTCACTCATCTACATATGATATACCTTTGGTAAATTTCTTATATATGTCACAAATAGGCTCTAAGTTTGCTTCCCTACTCTAGTGGCAGTGTATACAAGTCCCATAAGGGCTCTTAATTTTCTTAAGGATCATGCACAAGATGTTGATTTCCTATTGGTAGCAGTGGACATGGAAGAGATATCAGGTTTTCAATTCCTTGAAATTGCCATAAGGATGCACCGAAACAACCAAGTGATAAGTAAGTATTTAGTCTCACATTGAAGGAAATCCCATGGTTAATCTCTTTTTTAAGGAGTTATGTTGATGTGTCTTATCTTTGAAACAGTGATGTCAGCTCCGACAACAATAGACATGATAAAAAGAAGTGTTAAACTTGGTGCTTGTTTTCTGGCAAACAAACCTCTTGGTTCTGTTACCATAAGGAATTTATGGCAACATGTTGACATTGGGCCTCGAAAGATTGAGATAATTGAGAATTTTATTCGAGGTTGTATTTTTCACAAGTGCTAATTTATTTTGCTTTTATAGAATAATAAATCTATCATTGTGTATTTTCCTGAACACATCATTGAGCAGCTTGGGTTAAATGAGATTTAATATAATTTTCTTAGGGAGGGATCCATTGTATTACATAGCCATTATAATTTACATAAATGGCCCATTGAACTCACAATCACAAGGGTGGTGCCTTGTTGCATTTCACCAATGTTTCTTCCATGAGTAATATATTATGTGTACTCATCTGGTATATTATAAAAAGTAGTCTGTTCATCTTTTCTTGAGTACTTTATAATGTTTAGGTTCCCTAACTTTTTATTACTAAAAAATAATACCATCTTTAATAAATAGAGTTACATATGCCACTCAAATTAGGGAAATGCATGCATTGCAAACCATTTTGAACTTATTTATGTTCTAAGTAACAAAATGAATGACCTAACTATTTTCTGTGTTGCAAACCATACATATAGGTTCTTCAGGTAAAACACATGCAGAACAAAGCACCATTAAAGACTCATCTGATTATGCGAAGTCCAAGAGCATCAGAAATTCTAAGGTGCAAAGCTCCATTGGAAGTAACAGTGTAAACATGAGCCTTATCAACTATTCCAACTTTGAAGACGGTGAAATGGAGAAAAATTCCGATGAGGGCTCTGAAGATAGCACATCCGTGGGCAAATGAAGGAAATACTGTGGATGAGTATCACTTTGAGCGAGGTGGGGCCGATGATGCTAATGATGTAAAACAAAACCAAATAATTAATGACAGCCATAAAGATATTCTCATGGCTGTTCTTATATTGGGAACTCAGACGTAATGCAATGACTCGACTCATATTTTGCAACATTATGGGGGTTGATTCAATCTTGATTTTTGCCTACAATTTTGGTGGGTCTTTAACATGCATCTGCACATACGTTGAACTGACAAATTTAGGAAATGGCCAAAGTTGGTGATGGTGATGGCCAGCATTGGTACCAAATCACTAGTATCTATGAATTGGTTGATCAATTTCACATGCCCATGGTAACCAAAACAACCCAAGTATTTATCCATCGTTAGACAACACGGAGAACTTTGTACCACATAGCATACCTTGTTTCACTACTACAATAATTGTATGTACTGTCAGCTCGAAAGGGTCTTTACCATCGGAAAATGACGATAGAAATAGTCATTCTTATCGCCGGCTGTTTTTCCAACCATACTAACCTCGTATAACCGCTGGATCCTATAATGAAAGGACAAGGTACAAAACTCAATATATAACGATAGCCGCCGACCACATGATGCGCTCGTTGATCACTAAAATTTGAACCATTCATGGAAACATAATAATGCATGATATATTCTTTGTCGTACTTTGTATCTTGTTATTAGTAGGTTACTAGGTGATACCCCGTGCGATGTTGCGGAAATTTTTAAACAAAATTTTAAGGCAAAATTTAAAAATATAAACACTAAGGTAAAATTTAAAAATAAAAACACTAAGGTGATTGTATGGCAATATTCTTTTGCAACGATATTATACATCATTTTAAGATAAAATTTGATTGCATGGCAACATTCTTTTGCAAACGATATTATACATGAAAACATGCTCATTTTGTAGAGAGGTGACGACTCTTAAATAATTGATAATCCATGTATTTCTTTTTTTGTGGATAATCATCCATGTATTTCTATTGTTGGAATTTTGTAGCATTGTACTTACAAAGACTAATCTATATAACCTATATAATTGGTACCCACTAACAAGCTATGGTTGGATTTCTCTCAACATGCAACCATTCCACGTCATCATCCACTATGCACCATATCACTATCCACTATAAGCCATGTCATCATCCACTAGACCATCTATTTATTCTTCAACCGATTTTCTGTGACCACATTTTTGTGAGTAGCAATTACAAATTATAGGAGTAGAAATTACATGTATGATCAGTCATACTTTCATGTATAATGTTTACTAAAGAACGTTGCAATGCAATCACTTTAGTGTTTATACTTTCACATTTCACTTTAAAATTTTGTTTAACAAATTCACGCAGCAACGCACGGGGTATCACCTAGTGAATTATATACATGGATGCTATGAGTGATAGAAAATCGGTGGAAGACATAAATATAGATGGTAGTGGGTGATGATGTGGCATGACATGGATGGTGATGTGGCATGACATGGATAGCTTGCATGTTAAGAGAAATAAAGTTAATAATTTTTAGAGGGGTGCATCTATATAGGTTACTAGGTGATTTCCCGCGCGTTCCTGCGGGATGTGAGAGATTTTTTACAACTACTTTATCATTAAAACAAAATAATGATTATATTTGTACATATAAGCATACAAAATAGCATTATAAAAATAATTTGTAAAGAACTCTTGATGTAGATGACTGCGTCACAACCCATAAGCTGACGTAGTTTTAGTGAAGAAATAGTCATTGTCAAGTTATCATGCATGATCCTTAGTGCTGCCACACTAGTGCCCATCTCTTGATCTGACATGCTGAGTAAAGAAGAGGTGAGGGTCGGGAGACTCTTGATCTACCTGTGCTGATGTGGCTCGCTGAGGATTGAGGGAAATTCTGTAGTCGGTACCGTCTATCCCTTTGACTAAATGCATAGATGCTATTACCCGTAGAAAATCGGTAGAATACATAACTTGATGGCCATAGTGGATGATGTTGTGGACAGCTTGCATGTTGAGAGAAGTCTTTTAGTGGGGATGATATGCCCATGTGGATGATGATGTGGACACTTTACATATTGAGAGAAGTCTTTTAGTGGGGATGATCTATATAGGTTATATAGATATAGATTCTTTGTCCTGCTTTGTATTCTTAAACCCTTAGGTCTTCCAATCAGAACAAGCTCATGGTAACCAAATCCATCCCAAGGATGTATCCATCATTAGACAACACATAGAACATTGTACCATAAAGCAAACCTCGCTTCACTACAAAATAACTGCATATACCATCGGTTCAAAAGGGTCTTTACCGTCGGGAGAGCACTCGTCAATACGAAAACGATGGTAGAAATAGTCAGTTTTACTGGCAGCTATTTTTTCAAATGTTACAAACCTTTTATCACCGCAGGATCCAATAATAAAAAGACAATACAAATATACAATGTACCATCGGTAATTTCTATGACAGTACAAAACTCGATCAATAGTGATCGCTGCATACCACATGATGTGTTCCTCGATCACTAGTAGAGGTGAAACAAATTTGATCCCTTTATGGAAACCTTATGATGCACAATTCTCGTCAGGCTTTGTATATTGTTATTAGTAGGTTATTTTTGGATTTCCATTTAGTACTATTTAATTTTGCTAGAAAGGGTAGCACACTAATTATTCACTCCAAGGTGCAACTAGGTGAAAGATCTAAGGAGTCCGTTTTAGGAGTCTTGGTCATATAAGTATATAACCATGCCCCATTTTATGCTAGTGCTGGAAGGCCATAGGCTGTATAACTGGACTAAGTCCCATGTATAAGTGCTGGAAGGCCATGGGGCATATAACTGGACCAAGGCCCATGTATAAGCGTTGGACGGTCTTATGGAATGCACACATATTTGACCCAAGCCTAAGTGAGAATATTGATAGTCATTGTGAACAATATCTAGATGCAGTTCATGAGAACATCAACGACGTTATAGCTCAGATATGTGCCGTCGGCTTAGACCAAAACCCTATGCTCAAAATCTGTGGATAACATATGCTTAGTAACTGTGGCAAATTAGGCATTGGCATGACCAGTTACGACGTCGAGCTTAGCGAGCAGCCTACCGCATGGCAACCGGTTTAAATGATCATCTTGAGACCTATTGATGTAGGATCCAAGGAGGTGCATTCGGTGGAGGCTGCAGAAGTCATGGAAGAAGCCATGATTAGAGGCGACTTGGAGCAAACACCTCCTGCAGTAGGTTGTCGACTCGTTGTTGCCGAGTGCAAGCGCCACGATTGCGGTTGCTTCTGGAGACAATGCTGGCTTGCCGAGGCGTCCTTCCTTTCCTTGAGCTCCATCCATGTGTTTGGGGAGGGAGTGAACAGCAAAAATAGGGACACGGATAGTCCAGATGGTCATTGAGTGACACCACATGAGTGAAAATTGTTTTATATTTCAATTTTGATGAGCCAATGTAGGTTGATTTAGGAACTGGTTAGATGAGTTGTGTATGGTCCCGGTTTTCCTTTGATTTTACGTGGTCCGAATTAAAAAGCTTTGGAAGTCTTTGCCATTGTAATGGACATAGATTAGGAGGGAAAATAATGGCTATCATCCGAGCTGTTGTTTCTCTTACCTTGGTCCAAGCCGCTGGGCAGAAAAATTTGGTTTTTGACAACTTAGCTTTTTTTGTTTTTTATTTAACATGTTTTTTGTTTTTTATTTAACATGAGTTGATAGTTTCCTCATATTTATTATTTTCCTTTTCATTTTTCTTTCCTTTTTTATTTATTTTCCTTCTCCTTTTCTCTTACTTATTTATTGTTCTTCTAATACTCATCTAGATATTTTTTTTTCTTTACTTTATAATTCATGTTATATCTTTCAATTCTTATAAATCTAAACAAATCCATAATTGATTGTTTCAACAGCAAAAATATATTGTTCCATAGAATACCGCTATTTTTTTAATTTTCCTGGAGATATTATTTTGACTTTATAATTTATTGTTTCGGAATTTCTATCATTCATTCTTGTTTTTGGTAACTGAATCTTGGCAAACATATACTTGACTATCTAGTAGTAAAAATATATAATTTGGTCCATGTGTATAAATCTTTTGTTACATGAGTTGTTTTGATTTGTTCAGTTGTACATAAACAGCATGATGACATCAAGAACCATTTTCTATACTATAAAGAGAATTAGATTTGAAAACACTTCTCACCAACAAAAAACCCACACCCACCTCATATAGGACCCACCTGTCGGGAAAATTGGGGGGGGGGGGGGGGAGGGACATTCCTATGTTGATTCTCCCTCTAAACCCAAAACTTTTTTCACCCAAAAAGGGCCCACCTAAATATACCACATTTGTACCCACGTCTATACACAATTACCCCGTATTGTTAAAAGACAATAAATTGGAGAGTTTTCTCCATATAAATAAATGCCAACTATCATGAGTTTTGAGAATACCTAAAGCTCTCCATACATGAGAGAGCGAATATAAAGTATTTTTAAAAGCACTTTGCACTAAGGTGAAGTGATATTGTTTTAGTACCTACATGTTATCAATAAAGGTGCGTGCCACACATGCGTTCTTGCTAGTATAAAAAAACACTAAAGTTTTGATTATACAAGTTAAGAGCATTCCTTCGACAGTCAGTGACTACTTTCAATTTTTTGTGCATAAAGCATACAGTAAAAGAACTTAAGCTTAGATTAAAACAATGTCTTGGCTGATTATGCTACTTATTACATAAGACACATCATTTCAAATCCAGAAACACCACCTTCAACTCATCAGATAAGAGCCAGGTGAAAGCAATGTCTCCAGTTTGGTGCTTTTTATTCGAATGATCAGGTTCTACTACTATGCGTGTTAAATTTCTTTGGGTTTGAATACTGCAGGGACCTATCGTTTAAGCATCATGAATGGCACACCATGTTTCCTGCGGCTGCGAGAAGAACACTGGTGATAGTGCCAACATCCCGATTGTCCTGCAACAAGACTCAAAGAGGTAACCTTCTTCAACATGCACCATGCTATCACAATTTGAAGCAAAGCAACACACTTAATTTTGTCCCATTTGTTACACTGATTTAAAGTGAATGTATGGAGCAGTAAAATGATGCATCTTTTTATTACAGCACAATCTAATATTGTGAAAAATATATGCATCGCTTGATTATGCCACAACCATTTTTGAATGTTAGCTATTCTCAGTCTATCCATACTTCAATATTTGCATCTTTGTCTGGCAGAATTGAATGCACTCCTTGTGCCCGGCTATCTGGTCAAAACATAGAAAATGGATGCTGATGTCAATCATGTGCCTCAACCCTGGAACTTGTGTAAGTCTGCATTCCTTTTCCCCTTTTCTCCATTCATGTTTTACCCTTAATGTTTAAATGGCCTGACAATTCCTTTTTGTTTGGAGTTGCACAAGCTGTAGCATGGAAGAAGTCTGGCCTCATGGTTAGCCCAGCATCCAAGTCAGGTAGGTAAATATAAGCACTTCTTCTAAGTCAAACTCATAATTGGTGTTTACTTTTCAAGAAAAAAAACGAGATTATTACTGAGCAGCTTAGTAAAAAGGTGTATTGTTGTTTAACTTGAGATGGCTGGTATTATGATAATACTGCTTGTTTAACCCTGCATTTTCTTTGGTGGATCCAGAGACTCTTTTATTCTTTCTTACATGATGTATGTGATGTGTCATTTCAGCTCTGTATCCTAAAATCATGTAAGAGTGCATGAATGCATATGCTCTGACTGAATTGCACTTATCTAATTCTCTTTGTTCCTGTTGAAAGATGAAGAATTTCAGTCTGCTGCTGCATGATGCTTAAGGTCGTTACTGACTTCTTGTATTGCAAAAGTGAGTTCAGAATAACAACTTGGTACACCCCTCTGCTTTTGCTCTGGTCGTATGCATCTGGTTTGGGTATATTTAAGAAGTAAGGTTGCTGAATTTCAGATTATTTGCAGATGCAGTGGCAAGGATACAACACGAGACTGGCTGAAGCTTGAAGTTGTTGGTGCTTTTTCTTTCTGTGTTTTGCAAGGACTTGTGCTATTTAGTAACTAACAATATGAGAGGCCAGTAAATTGTTATCTGATCCTTCTAATTAAAATTGTTTGACTCCTAAAAAAAAGAGAAGTGCACTTATTTTGGGATGGAGGGAGTATACAATTTTCTGGTATTCATGAAACAAAATTATGTCGTAGGTGATGATAATTCTGAACAGCTATGTTAAACTAAGATGTAAACTGCCATGGTGCCAAAGTAGTTTTCTTTAAGCGGAAGTTCCTAAAATGAGTTTAAAACGGACCTTCTGTAGGTTTAGGCCCGTTAGGTATATGCTTGCCTTTCCAGGTTCTGGAACATATTTGTTTGTAAATTTGAAATCCGCTTGAACATTGTCACGGAGGAGTACCCAATTTTGGGACTCAATCTTCTGAGGCTGTTGGTCCAGAATAGAATTGCAGAGTTCCACGCTGAGCTGGAGCTTCTGCCCGTAAAGGTGCTTGAGCATCCTTGCATCAAGCACGCTGTGGAGCTTGAGCAATCCTTTATGGAGGGTGCCTACAACCGAGTGTTGAGTTCGGACCAAGAACTGCAACAGTACATCACCTAGGTAATTTCCATCTTTCATCTTCCTCCTCCTGTATCAGAGTGTTTTCTGTGTGAAATTGTGTGTTACTGTATTTCACTGTATATTCTGATAATGTGAAATTATCTTAACAGGAGCTCGCAGGATGGGAGATTAAGAATGGCTCTGTCTTCTTCCAGAAGGCCAAGGAGTCGCAGCCCTGCAGGAGATCCCATCCTTGCAGCTAATCAACCAGACGCTTAGATGAATGTTTTTTCCCCTGTGGTCACTTGGCATGGCCGCTGTACTGTCATTACGTTTTATCGCAGCTCTGAAGTGTACTCTCACGATTGCGTGCTCCTTAGTTCTGGTAATTATATTCAAGTTCAGTACTTTGTTCCAAACAATCCCTTACAAAATATTTGTGTAGTATCAATGCATCAGTAACTAATAGGATAAATTGTTAGGAAACAGAACTAGATACTGCTCAATATTTGTGATCACTCCATGTCTGAACTAGATGCCACTCGCTCAACTGTTACATTATTATTAGGACCAATTGGATTGGATAGGATGCATGCATGCATGCTTGTAAAAGTACACATCATGCTGATCGACCTGAAGATCACACACACTAGGACAATGCAGCTAAAGTAATCTCCGTCAGTCTGTCCATCAACCAGTGTGGTCCTAAATTAGGACGGTTAACCATCATAATTAGACCAACACCGTGTTTGAGTCATGGCCTCCTGTTGACGTAAAATCCGCACCTCACGCCAAGCACACAGCAAGCCGAACAAAGCTGGCTTCAAACGTGGCCCGGGCTTTCGAATCCGGAAGCGTGCCATTCAGTTTGCCTGAAAACTAACAAAGGGATAAAAACGTTTAGATTAAAACCTGGAACGTGCCGGGTGAGACCAGACAGTTCCATGTTTGCGGCGTTGAAGCCAATCTCGAAAGACATATAGCTACAGGGAAGCTATCTGTCGGCAGTTAAAACCTCATTCGGCAATCGGCAAGGCACGCAAGGAGCGCACTGCCGAATGCGTGACGTAAGCATGACGAAAGATCGGCTTTCAACCGAATGAACACGTACTCATAGCCGATTAACGAGAAACAGAGCATGATAGATAAATAAAAGGGTGAAACATGATCATAAATTCGCAGTAAACAAAGAATGCATAGGCCGAAAGCAGCACCCGTCAAGCATGATAACAAAACAAGTTAATCCACCGCATGATACGACTTGTTTGTAACCACGCCACTAATCAGATTAGATTAATCCACCGCATGATACAATCTAACCATGAAAAGCTAAAAGCACTCAATGTTTAGTTACGAACCCACAACACAGTCACGAATTTACATTGAAAACAAGAATGCATAGGCCGAAAGCAGCACCCGTCAAGCATGACAACGAACGAGTTAATCCACCGCATGATACAACTCGTTTGAGGCCACACCACCAATCAAATTAGATCAATCCACCGCATGATACAATCTAACCATGAAAAGCTAAAAGCACTCAATGTTTAGTTACGAACCCACAACACAGTCACGAATTTACATTGAAAACAAGAATGCATAGGCCGAAAGCAGCACCCGTCAAGCATGATAACAAAACAAGTTAATCCACCGCATGATACGACTTGTTTGTAACCACGCCACTAATCAGATTAGATTAATCCACCGCATGATACAATCTAATCATGAAAAGCTAAAAGCACTCAATGTTTAGTTACGAACCCACAACACAGTCACGAATTTACATTGAAAACAAGAATGCATAGGCCGAAAGCAGCACCCGTCAAGCATGATAACAAAACAAGTTAATCCACCGCATGATACGACTTGTTTGAAACCACACCACTAATCAGATTAGATCAATCCACCGCATGATACAATCTAATCATGAAAAGCTAAAAGCACTCAATGTTTAGTTACGAACCCACAACACAGTCACGAATTTACATTGAAAACAAGAATGCATAGGCCGAAAGCAGCACCCGTCAAGCATGATAACAAAACAAGTTAATCCACCGCATGATACGACTTGTTTGTGACCACGCCACTAATCAGATTAGATCAATCCACCGCAGGTTCTTTGCCCCACACTATTTCTGCTGCAGCCAC
>OAMR01000728.1:128118-144819 GCA_900205405.1 Echinochloa crus-galli
GCTGCCCCTTTTGTAAACTTGCACATCGTGATTCTTTCTTCAGATCCAATACTCACTAGACCATCATCTGTCAAGAGGAAAACCCTCCTTATAACTGCTCCCTCAGTTGTAAAGAAGAAAAGAACAAGTAGCAAAACCAAGGTCAGAGTCCTTTTTCTTTGACTATAATGCTTTTGGTGTTTTGCTCAGCTTTGTTTCTTTTTGATTTCATTCCTAGTCGGACACGACTACAACACTTGTTTAAAAATAAATGACGAATCTTCGTGCCCATATTGCTTTCCTTGTTCGAACCGGCCTTTTCCTTATGTTGATCCACGTCATCATGTCTTCCCGAATGCTACCACTCTTCGCCTGCGGAACAATGCCTCTGCCGAATGATGACGCATTCCCGACCGCAGGGCATCTTTGCCGAATGCTTCAGAAAAAACCCTTTTAGCCGAATGGCATCCTTCTACCAAATCCGGCCCACATGTCAGCCTCTTCCTGGTGCCAATTTTTGGTGTCAACACCTCCTTAATCATCTGCCCCATCACCACCTGATCCTTTTGTGTTTTTCCTGGAGAAATTTGTGTTCAGACTCCCTGTTCGTTTGGCTGGTTGGGCCCTGTTCGTTTGACTGGTGGCTGGTGGCTGGCGCTGGTTTTTGCTGAGAGAAAAATACTACTGGCCGGTGCTGGTTTCTGCTGAGAGAAAAACATTGTTCGTTGGCTGGAAACCATCCAAGCGAACAGGGCGAAGTGATCACTCTATTTCAAGTTAATAATTCCTGCTCATGTAGTACAGATCACTCCATGTCTGATTTTTTTGCCTGAAAATTACTTTTCCTTTGTCAGGTTGCTGAGCATCTCTTGTTCTTGTGGAACAATGATCACATTGTAAGCTTGAAGTATCTTAGCAGCCTTCCTTCAGGTTTAACAGTCAATCAAGTGTTGTTGAAACAGTGGATGGAACAGTGGGTGAATAACATTCATGAACTGTTTTGGTCTGTTGCTGTACACCGGAGACAATTGTTTGGTCTGATGGTTGTTGAAATCTTTTGTGGTCGTGAACTGTTTTTCCTGTACTGGCTCTGTTGCAATCTGGTGCGTCGTATGTTGAAATTGTTGCGATGGATTAGGGTGTTTGGCACACTAAATTGGCTCAGGATAGGGCGCGCAACGTGCGCATTAGGTTCTAGTAAAAGAAATGGCTAACTTTATTTTAGGACTAACTTTCTGATATGAATTTAATACGGACCAAAACAAAAGTATAAAATAAAATGAACTATTTAGTATAGGTTTGTAAAACTAATCGGTACTCAACTGCTGCCGCTACAGCCAGGGGCCCACGTTCAAAGCACAAAGTTTTGAAAATCCACTACTAAAAACAATTTTTCACCATGTTTGAATATTATCGTCCTGTTCGTTTGGATTATCAGCCACCAGTCAGCAGTATTTTTCTTTCAGTAAAAATCAGCACCAGTCACTAGCCACCAGCCAGCCAGCAGCGTTTTTCTCTCAGCAAAAACTAGCACCAGCCACCAGCCACCAGTCAACCGAACAGGACCAGACACCCTCTCTAACTTGATCTAGCTTCGCCCCTGGCTACAGCAACATGCCAACCGGCACTAATTAAATGTTGCATTTAGTATCTGTTGAGCCACATTGTATTAAGTTCGTCACTTAAGTACCCAAGACACGGTACCAGTTAGAAAATCGGTACTAATCGGTGTTTCTCGACCTGCAGTACAAGTGTTTAATTTCTCCGGTAGTATAATGTGGGATTTAAGCTCGCATCAATTGTATCGACTATGTCCAGCTACTGCAGTTCAAATAAGTTTTACATGGTTATCAGTTTGCGCAACAGGCCTGACTAATAACTTTTTTCTTTTAATTCCATAAAATAAGCCTATAGTTTATGCGATATATAAACAATTATGTAATCGGACTAGACAATACGGGATGTGATTGCTGGCCAACTGAAAAGCATTACTCTTCACCCAAGTGGTAGTTGTTGGGTCACCCCTGGTGCAGGTGTACGTACAAGGTCTGGTGCAGTGTACAAGACAAGGGTACGGTCCTGTGTTCCTGCATGGCTAGCAATAAGACGGTTGGTGATTGTTACGAATCTTGTCGTAACACTACCAGAGAACTCGACATCCGCCCCGTTCAAATGCCTCGACACCGTTTGAACCTGGTGCTAAATGTGTACTAGCACAGGGCCCAATAGCTAGAAGCGGGTCGGTGCGCAGGCGTAGCTAGGAGGAGATCATTAGCACCGGTTGGATATATTTGCACCGGTTGGTAGATACAACCGGTGCTAATGGACATACACCGACGGCAGGCATCCCTTCCTTCTCATCTTTTTTTATCTTCTCTCTATCTTCTTCATTCTATCCCTTCTCTTTTTCCTTCTTGTTTCCTCTTCTCACTTTGTGTTTTTCCCTCTCCAGGCCAGATGCGGGCGAGGCGTAGGCGCTGGCGCGGGCGGCGCGCAGGGCGAGGCGAGGCTCAAGCGCGAACGGCGCGCGGGGCGAGGCAAGGCGCTGACTTTGTGTTTTTCCCTCTCCAGGCCAGATGCGGGCGAGGCGTAGGCGCTGGCGCGGGGCGCGCGCAGGGCGAGGCGAGGCTCAAGCGCGAACGCGACCGGCGCGCGGGGCGAGGCGAGGCGCTGGCGCGGGGCGGGACGCTGGCGGGCGACGCGTTGACGCCACGGCCGGCGCGCAGGGCGAGGCGCTGGCGCGGGTCTGCACGCGCGCGAGCAAGGAGTTGGTGAGCGGCGCGCGCTGGAGGGCAGCGTGCTCAGGAGCTTGCATGGGGAGCGGAGGCAGCTAGAGTGGATCGAGCACCGGCGGAGGCTGCTAATTCACTCACGGTAGGAATTGTACTTTTCTTTTCTCCTTTTGTTCTTTTGTTCAACTAGCGGAGCCTTCTCTCTTCCTGATCTCTGTAATCTAAATTTCTCATTCTATAAATCTTGTTGAATCTTGAATGTTGTAATTATTGAATCTCGGATATTGTGATGTAAATTGAGATATTTATACTCTTGATTTCTTTCTTTCTCCTCTTATTTATCTACTCCTCATCTTATTTCTTTTTCTGTTCATGAAGAATAAGAACAAAATTTTGTTGTTCCTGTTTTTTAAGGACAGGGAGAGAAGATGACGGCAAGGTAGAGAAGGGAGGAGAGGGAAAGAGAGGAGTAAAAGAAATGTTTAATTTTTTTTGCCTAAAAAATCATTAGCACCGGGTCTTAGTTGTCAACCGGTGCTAAAGGGACCCTTTAGCACCGGTTATTCCACCCGGTGCTAAAGGGCTCACCCTTTAGCCTCGGATGATTGGCACCGGGTGGGAAACCCGGTGCTAAAGGGCTTTCCCACCCTGGTTATCAGTTTGCGCAACAGGCCTGACTAATAACTTTTTTCTTTTAATTCCATAAAATAAGCCTATAGTTTATGCGATATATAAACAATTATGTAATCGGACTAGACAATACGGGATGTGATTGCTGGCCAACTGAAAAGCATTACTCATCACCCAAGTGGTAGTTGTTGGGTCACCCCAGGTGCAGGTGTACGTACAAGGTCTGGTGCAGTGTACAAGACAAGGGTACGGTCCTGTGTTCCTGCATGGCTAGCAATAAGACGGTTGGTGATTGTTACGAATCTTGTCGTAACACTACCAGAGAACTCGACATCCGCCCCGTTCAAATGCCTCGACACCGTTTGAACCTGGTGCTAAATGTGTACTAGCACAGGGCCCAATAGCTAGAAGCGGGTCGGTGCGCAGGCGTAGCTAGGAGGAGATCATTAGCACCGGTTGGATATATTTGCACCGGTTGGTAGATACAACCGGTGCTAATGGACATACACCGACGGCAGGCATCCCTTCCTTCTCATCTTTTTTTATCTTCTCTCTATCTTCTTCATTCTATCCCTTCTCTTTTTCCTTCTTGTTTCCTCTTCTCACTTTGTGTTTTTCCCTCTCCAGGCCAGATGCGGGCGAGGCGTAGGCGCTGGCGCGGGCGGCGCGCAGGGCGAGGCGAGGCTCAAGCGCGAACGGCGCGCGGGGAGAGGCCGGTGCTAATGTCGGTTATTCTGGTAGTGTAAGTGATGATTAGATAGTACCACTAACCAAGTGGGTACGGAGGTAAGACTATACTCCCTCCCTCCACATATGATTTAGATGTTATTTTTAGACAACATTTTAGTCAAACATTAGAATATAAATCATAAATAATTTAAGTTTAGAAATGTGAAAACTATATGAATAGATTTTTCTTAAAAAAAATTTTATAAAAGTATACATATATTATTTTTAAATAAATATTTTTATAAAAATAAGAAGTCAAAGTTACATTTCAGAGATCAATGCCGTTATCCAAAGCGATATCTAAATCATATACGAAGCTCGGAGGGAGTATATAAAGATATATGGATGTCATAACCTAATGGGCAACATTGAATGCCGCCGGTCTGCCACAGTTGAGAGTGGGTAGCATTGGGTCATAAATAAATGAATACTAGTTGATACCTCGCGCGATGCCGCAGAAGTTTTTTCAACAATATTTTAAGAAAAAATTAAAAATATAAACACTAAGGTGATTGCATAGCAATACTTTTTTACAAATGACATTGTACATGATTTAAGATGAAATTTGAAAGTAAAAATACTAAGATGATTGCATGGCAACATTCTTTTGCAAATGGCATTATACACAAAAACATGTTCATTTTGTTGAAAGAGAATGATTCTTAGATGATTGACCATCTATGTATTTCTACTATGCGAACTTTGTAGCATTATACTCGTAAAGACTGGATGCTATTGATCATAGAAGATCGGGCAACTTTCGGAAAGCTAGAAGCTTAGGCCAGTCTCAGTGGTAGAGTTATGGACACAGTTACCAAGTCTGCCACATCAGCTTTTTAGCATGATGACCCTGTCACTCTCAATGCAGAGGGTCATGGGCACATTTTCATAGATAGAATGCAACATTTAAATCTTACATATTTTGTGATCAAATGGAGGGCCATGAGCTCTCGATGGAGGGTCGTAAGCATTGGTATCTGTGTCGAGTCAGGGTCATCACCATAACCCTGAGATCTTCTCTCCCTTCATTAATTTCATGCCATGTCATCAAAAAAGCCTATGTGGCAGTCCATTAAATGTTGATGACCCTGCCATTAAAACTGGCCTTAGAAAGCTGAGTTTATATGGGAAGCTGAAAAGCTCAGTTTTGTGAACTTTTTATAGCTTTCTGAGCTTAGAAAGCTAAAAACATAATGTAAAAGATAGTATTGGCTTTTTCAGAACCAAAAGCCTGCAACAGCTTTTTTGAAAAGCTTCAGAAGCCGCGGCTCAAATAAACAGGGCCTTGGTGTGCTTGTATACATGGCCAACGTCATCAACATGGCCGGTTGGACTATTTTCTATAAGAGTAGCATCGACAAGGACGTGTTTTTATAATTAGTTGCGGTTACACAGGTTGGGTAACGTTAGATGACATTCTGCGCCACCGAAATTCAAAGCTTCACTATATGTAAGAGGAGCGTGTCCACAAGCCAAGAAATGCTGTGCTTCTTCATTCTGCCCCTGGCCGTGAGTAATCTTCCTTTCTCTTCTCGATCTCTTGGCACTGCTCTCTCACTATCCTTCAATATAGCACACAATATGGAGCTTCTCTCATGATTAATTAGTCCTGATATTTGTACAAGTCGTGTGTAGTTTCTCTGTGATGTGTTTTTACCTCTCTTAATTGTTTGATTTTTCATTTCAAATTGGTTTCGTGGAGTGCTTGTTGCAGAAGATTCAGCTAGCTTGACGGTTGGAGCATGGAGCCTGATGCAATGTGGGGACATTGTGAGTTTCAGTTGGCGAACTGGAACGTTGAAGAACCAACTGCTGAAGTTTGGGCTCCTACTGGCCTCCCTGTGGAGTATACGGCCATCGACAACTTTGGGACTTGCAGCCTCCAAGCATATGCTCCTGAATCTAGTGGAGGGCAGCAACTGGTTGAGTACTACTATTCTACAGCCTCACAACCCGACGGCCCAAGTGATGAAGAACAAGGGCTGGCTGCCATTACTTATTACCATGAGAATGGGGAAACGAACACTACCGGAAACAGGGACTTTGCCGTGCGCCTTTGCCGTGCGCATTATACCCATGCGCACGGCAAAGGCTGCACGGCATAGATTTGCACGGCAAAGGCACATTTGCCGTGCGCCTTATATTGCGCGCACGGCAAACAATCTTTGCCGTGCGTAAGGTCGGGCGCACGGCAAAATAAAGTGGTCACGGCGCGGGAACGGCGGCGGTGACGGCGGGACATGATGGCGGACGGCGAACATTAACGGCCGTCGCCGCCGTTGCTCGCCAAGCGGGCGGTCGTGGGGCCTGGGCTGGGGCCAGGCTGTTTGCCGTGCGCCCCGCTCTAGGCGCACGGCAAAGATGTATTTTGTCGTGCGCTGTTTTTTCGATGCACGGCAAACATCGGCTTTACCGTGAGCTGTGTGTGTGCCATGTGTTTTCCCCGTCGCGCACGGCAACAAGGGACTTTGTCGTGCGCCCGATATAAAGCCCACGGCAAAAGCTTTGGGGCACGGCAAAGTCCCTGTTTCCAGTAGTGGAAGATCTCCAGTCATGTTAGTTGTGTGTTGAAACAATCAGCGCGCGAGTTTAAGGCTGATTTCGACAGGATGAAAGAGAAGATGCATAGATACCCTGCATCCTTTCATGCTGTCGATGAATCTTATACCGTGCCGAGGATTTTGGTCCTCGGCCCTTACCACTGAGACCGTGTCCACATGCTCAAGAAGGCGGAGGAGGTGAAGCGTGTGGCTTTCTACCACTCATCACCGGAGGAACTGTATGGCGCTGTCGCCCCCGTGGCAGACAATGCCCGCTGCCTCTACAACAAGGATGTGATGGCAGGTATCTGCATAGACCACTTCCGATGGATGATGACCTTAGATGCCTGCTTGTTGGTGCAGTACATGCTTATGGAGATTTCTGGCCTTAGTAGCAAGAAGGTGCCGGCGGTACAGGTAGATAAGAGCTTGCACGGTTTCTTGAGCCCTAACCGCATTGACATCTTTCGTGATGTCATGCTGCTTGAGAACCAGCTCCCATGGAAGGTGGTGGAGACCGTCATGAGCTTCGTGTGCAAGTCCGATGAGTTGTCAATGTCGACAACTAAGAAATTCGTTAAAATCATGGGGTACTGTATGCTGCCGGACCGTTATGAGCGTAAGCAACTCCCAAAGACAAAATTTGATTTCCAGGACCCGCCGCATCTCCTTGGCCTCCTCCGGCACCACATTATTGGAAAGTGGGACAACAATAAGGGTGACTCAACCCCACAGAAAATGAAAAAAAAAATATATTCCATGAGTGCTATCAAGCTTGCTAAAATCGGCATCAGGCTTACCGCCAACAAGACGATGGGGATCGCAGACATGCGCCTAACCTGGGAATGGAAGAATCCCTTCTTTCCCAAGCTCTCCCTGGCGGCACTGTCCCTGGACCGTAACCGTGCAAGCCACCTCGTTAACATGGCCGCTCACGAGCTGTGCACGGTCAAAAGCTTGGGAAAGGCACCGAGTGATGAATCTACCGTTTGCTCCTATACCTCTCGCTCCTGGCCATGTTGGTATCCAGGGAGGATGACGTGCACCAGTTAAGGGAGAGGGATCTCCTGGATGGAGGAGGAGGGCTCACCAACTAGGAGGCGCTTCGCTTATTTACGAGCCTGCAAGGTATGCGCTTTGGACCACGCTACAATCGCATCATGAAACAGATCCAGATTTACGAGGAGGACGTACAAGACGGTGCGAGCATGGGTGCACGCGTTTTTTTACGAATACTGGAAAACCATTGTCCCTATTGTCGTCGCCATCATTGGTACGGTTTTCGGGATTATATTGCCACTCGTACGTGTGTCTATTAACAGGCACAAGTGAGATTCCCAGTGTGTATCCGAATGCATGCCGGTTAATTTGTATCGTAAAATGTTGGCTCCATCACCTTAATAATATTCTGATTCTTGAGCTACTAGCGTGCGGTGACAGAATTGTCTACTTCTCTGTTGGCCGCTATGGAATTTGCAATGCGTGCATGCTACTGTTTACCAAGATTAAAAATTTAGTTTTTTCTCGTCACTAAATTGATGTGAATGCCATATAAATTGGAAAACAACTCCATATGAGGACGACGCAACAAAGTTTTCACCAGTTGGCTGTATGCCATGTTTTCTTCAACAGACTACTGGCGCTTCACCTGTGCCCCTAGGGCTGCCCTAGCGCTAGCGTGCCACCATCGCCGAGTTGAAGCTGCACACGCCGCATCGTCCCAGGGCTGAGCTTCATGGCCGTGTTTCTTTGCATGGTGGCAATTTTTTGCCGAAAGAAATCTTGCATGCATGGAGCATTAAATAAAGTCTATTTGTAAAATTTTTTTAGGAATGAGTGTAACTTTGCACGACGAATCTAACGAGCCTAATTAGTCCATGATTTACTACAGTAATGCTACAGTAACCATTCTCTAATCGTGGGGTCAAATGCCTCATTAGATAGGTCTCATAAAATAGTCCAATGTTGTGAAGGTAGTTTTGTAAACTGACTTTATTTAATACCCTTAATTATTGGTGAAATAGGCTGAAAAAATTTGCTAACCCCAAAGAAACACGGCCCCATATCGCGCCATCAGGAAGGCCGTCTCGAGGTCGTCGTCGCTGTCTTCGAGCTGCTGTCTTCCTCACATCCTGCAACACTGTTAGCAAACCACTCGATCCACCACCATGAACATGAACAGCCAAGCAGTGATAACTTGATCCAATACAATTTGAGAGGAATCAGAGTTCAGGATAAGGTAGCAAAGAAAGAGATTATAGAAAGATTAGAGATGCATCATCAGAATTAGAAGATAATGAGAAGGACAGAATAGGAAGATACGAAGACATATTCCTGAGGAAGAGGAACAGGAAGACATATTTGTATTCTATGTTCATCGATGCCCTTTCCTTCTTATAGTTGTTGTCCAGGCAAAGCCCAACTCGTCATGGCCCATAGCCCATGCGACAGCCCATTCCCATGCGCTGCTTCCTATACATAAGTTCCCTGACATTCCCCCTTCTTAAGATCCGAGTTGCCCTCAAGTCGATATATAGGAAGATCTAGAAGAAATGTAATTCCACTTGCCATAGCTTGAAAGGTGTAGATATCCAATTGCAAATGATGAAATCCAGAACTGACCCAGATCTTCGTTATGCAACATGATGAGTATAGCACGCTTGCCGGCAACAATACTATAAAATTCATCATCATCACATACGGTTTTAAAGGGTCATCACAAACAGTTTTGGGAGACGCTTGTGATATGGCAGTTGTGATACCTCCAGGTCTTTGAACCATTTGTGATGGAGGGCATATCACAAACGGTTTATAACACAAACCCCTTGTGATGCCAAGTGCACCGAAAAACCTCAAAAAATAGCAAAAAAAAGTTATTTTAATGTGGGAAGGCCACCAAGCTCTCCATTTTTCGCGCACAAGTTACACGATACGCGGTCAGCACGATTCAAACCGCGACCTCTCTCGCGTGTGACCTCCTCTACCACTGCACCACACTCTCACATGTGACCAGATACAGTTCTGATTCATACCATATTATCCTAAACTAAGTGTAAATTGCTTGTTTGAGGCCCTAAATGATTTTAAATTAAAATGTTATCAACTACAAATTTTCATAACCTTTTGAAATCTACAAGTCTTATTCTGGTAGTTTCTCCATCCAAGGTTGTTTATAAAATTTAAATTTCATATCTGAGAACATTCAAACTTAGTTTTCGTTGACTAAATGATTTCCAATGAAAAAGTTGTTAACTACAAAGTTTCATAACTTTATTCTAATCTACAACTATTATTTTGATTATTTCTTCATCCGAGGTCGTTTGTAAAAACTCAAATTTCAAATTTTAAGAACTACAAACGTTCTTCACTAGTAAAACAAATTCAAATTAAAAAGTTTTAAACTACAAAGTTGTATAACTTCTGAAGATCTACAACTTTTCTATATGTCATTTCTTCATCCGATGTAGTGAGAGTAATATTATTCACAAATCTTATAGATCTCTCTTATAGTTTAAGGAAACTGTACGAAAGATATAGATTTTATGAACAACATTCGTATGAATTTGTCGAATCAAGAAATGACCAAACTAAAAGTTCTACATCTTGAGAAGTTATACAACTTTGTAGTTCAACACTTTTTAATTTGAATTGATTTAATATTTTAAAATTGTTTTAATGTGTACTGTACACACCATCACAAACGTTTTTTCCTACGAACTCTTTGTGATGGTGCCCGGGGGCATCACAAATGGTTTTTTGCTACAAACAGTTTGTGAAGCCCCACATCACAAATGATTTTTTCTATAAACCATTTCTGATGCCCCCACATCAGAACCGGTTGCAATGGCTACCAGCCAAAATTGCTGAAAAACAATTTTTTAATGCTCCAAGGCTCTTGGATCACATGTTATGTAATTCTTGATAGTTTAAGAAATGATACGATGATATCCCCAGAGCTTCTATTTATATACTTGTCGATTTTGCCTGAATAGATAAGTTTGGATATGATAGTCTGAGCAGTTTGCAAGCAAGCCTGTACGCTGTGTTGATAGAACCAGAACCTTCACAAGACAGTGAAAATGTGAAACCCGAGCCATCTGCGTCGCAAAATGATTGCACCTCATTTCTGCTAGCCAAGAACCCATCACCTAGTCTCTCTGGTGGAAACATAATTCTATAGTTACAGGATTGGAACCATCGAACCTCTCTTTACACAACTATATAAAACTCAGAACACATGGTATTGCACCACTGAAATTGAGGCTTGATCAAATCGTTTCTCACCAACAATTCCGATAAGTTAGAATCTCACAGAGACTTTTCAAGAAGCGGCTGCTATTTGCCTTGTGGAGGAACAAATCCTAGTCATACATCAACAATAAGCAAGTGGAGCTATGCACCATTGTTCCAGGACCCCATGGCCTATTTGCTTCCTGACTCTCTACCATTACAGCCAGCACACATCTACATCCTCGACAAACTGGAAGTGGCCATGGAGGTTTCCTGAGAAAACTGAAACACGAACAAACAGAAACCCAATCCTCCATGTCAAAGGATGGCCAAGGTGTCGGTAGGATCTCAGCACTACCTCCAATCAACTGCGCTTGCATAGGTGCCCATTGTTCCCACTTGAGCCACTTCACCAGCAATGACCACAGAACCAATGTTGTCTCTCTATGGCCAATGGTTGTGGTATAGAAGATATAGCCCATGTCGAAAGCCTGCTCCTGTGTCTAAGGTTGGTTTATTCTTCTGCTATGACATTTGTTCCAACTCTAGTATTGTAATAATTATACTTTAATATTCTTTCGTTATGCATGGTTATGAATATTGACTTGTGACATCAATCGTATGTGTCTAAACTTGATCCTGGTGTATATATAAGATGCATCTAGTTTTCTTTATAAAACTAGGTGTGACATGACAACTGTAGTGGTGTGCAAACCATGATGCCACGTTGAGTCCAAGTAGTTACGTCCATGGTGCTGATGAGCATGTGGCCATTGCGCAGGTCCAGGTCCATATGATCTCATAATCTGTGGACAACATAAGTTTACTCACTGTGGTGATGTAGGCATTGGCACAACTAGTTACAACGTCGGGCTTAGCGGGCAGCCCACCGCATGGCAACATGTTTGGATGATCATCTAGAGACCCTATTTTTTATACCTATCTAGAGACCCTGTTGACATAGGAACCAAGGAGGCGGGGGTGGGTGGGTGGAGGTTGCAGAAGTCACGGAGGAAGCCATGGTTCACTACTACAAAAATCATCTTCAGTACTGGCCAGAGGGCATGGTTTAGTACTGGCCATCCTAGCCGGTACTGGATGGCAAAAATCATTTGAACAACTGGGAGGGTCACGCACGTCCCACGATTTTTTAACGTGTACATGCGCATGCGCGGCCGCAAGGATTCGGATCCATGACCTCCAGCCTCGTATGTTGCTTCCTTACCATCCCACCTATGCATCACATATTATTGAGTGGGAGGTATTTTTCTTTTTGAAATGACACGTAGAGACCAATTTATAGTACCGGGCCAAGACACTGGCCGGTACTAAATGTACCGGTTGGTGTTATTGATCGATACTGAATCAACCTAAATGCTGGTGTTACTGACCGGTACTAAAATGGCTTTGGGAGCTTTCAAATTTATACCAGTACTATAATTGCTCCATACCACCTTTAGTACAAGGGCTTTTATGTTTGGTACAAAATTATGTATATAGACGAATGTGAGTTTTTCTATTAGTGATTAGAGGCGAGACAGAGCCAGCACCTGTGGAGGAGCGAGGTGAGAAGGGTGAGGTGGAGGAGCACCTCCCGCAGCAGGTTGTCATTGACGAGCGCAAGCGCCACGATGGTGGCTGTTTCTGGAGATAAAGCTGGCTCGCCGTCCCTCCTCTCCTTGAGCTCCATCCATGTTTCGGGGAGGGAGTGAACAGCAAGAATAGGGATGCAGATAGTCTGGATGGTCATTGAGTGGCACCACGTGAGTGAAAATTGTTTTATATTTCTTTTTTGATGAACCAATGTAGATTAATTTAGGAACAGGTTAGCTGTGTTGTGTGATTCCTATTTAACTTTGATTTCACATGGTCCGAATTAAAAAGCTTGGAAGTCCTTGCTGTTACATATCCAAATACTATATGTAAAATACCCCTTATAAATTTACAATAACAAGTGTTAAGAAATAGCTTATAATTTCCACATAACTACCAAATGGTAGTTTTCACTTCAATTCTAATTTCTCTTATTGTCTTTTGTTAGAACAACCCTTTTTAAATACCACATGAAAATTTTGTTTTTTGATAATTTAGATTTTTGTGTTTTGTATTTAACGAGAGTTGATATGTTCCTCATATGTATTCTTTTTCTTTTCATTTTTCTTCCTTTTGTATCTATTTTCCTGTCCTATTTATTCTCTCTTTCTCCTTTTCTCTTACTTATTGAATTATTTTTCTTCTAATACTAATGTAGATATTTTTTCTTCAGTTTATAATTCGTGTTATTCATCTTTCAATTCTTAGAAATCTGAACAAATCCATAATTGATTGTTTCAATAGTAAAAGTATAATGTTCCATAGTATGCCGCTATTCTTGTATTTTCTAATTTCCCTGAAGATATTATCTTGACTTTGTAATTTGTTGTTTCATAATTTCTATCACATTCATTCTTGTTTCTTGTAACCGGGTCTTTGCAAACATACACTTGACTATCTGAAAATATATAATTTGGTTTGTGTTTTGTTATATATATGAGTCCTTTTGATTTGTTAAGTTATACAAATCTCTATTTTTTGTGTTACTATAATTTGTTCTATAGATGTAAATATCTTTGTTTTATGAGTTTGTATAGTTCGTCACAAGTTTAATTTTTTTTGTTCTTAGAGTTCATTTATTTATTTATTTTTGTTCTTAGAGTTATACTTTTCTTGGGGTCTTATAATATGATCCTAGCTTGATAAAAATACTCTTAAACTAATATTATCAAATTTAGTCTAGTGTGATATAATTTTAAAAAAACCTTATCATATGGAATACAATGGTGTAACTAAAATAATTGGTGCTTAATTATATCACTATACAGTAGGTAGTAAAATACAGTGCATAACTTGTATCATGTACCTATATCCTAGTGTGCTGAGGTAAATATTCAACTAAAGAAATAAAATAATTTTCAGGCATATCCCATTATGTCGTACAGATGGAACTTGAAGTCATTCTCAGTTTGAAAACCTTGGGCAAGTCTTTCTCAGTAGAACGCAAACGGTTACGGTTTCAATATCACTTAAACTGAGCGAATCCAATCGTCGAACCAAATCCATCCTTGTAAGAAAACATAACCAAAAAGTGATCCAACATAAAAAGAACTAGGCAGTCTTTCATTAATGAAATTAAAAGTAGGTAGCCAAATTCGAGTTAGAGGAGACTCGAACCAGTAGAGTTTGAGCTAGGCTCACTTCCTAGCTCATCTGAGGAAACATGAACAAATTTAATTATTCAGCGTGTAGCCGCTTATTACCATAACATCGTTACACTATTACTTCGGGGAAGGAGTGAAGGAGACGAGCTCCTTGGACTTGAGCCACGCCTTGACGACCACCACGGCGTCGAACGGCCTGTCGCCGCTGGCGTGGTCCCGCGCGATGACCTTGAGGTAGTAAGCCACGCCGGAGACGACCTGCTGCTGCGCCGCGGCCACCGCCCTGAAGGAGAGGAGGACGGTGACGGGGTCACCGCCGGTCGCCGCGCCGCCGTTGCGGCGGAGGCGGCGGTTGTGCTCGGCCACCGCGAACCGGCCCAGGGACTGCACCTCCTTGTTGGAGCCCACGTCCTTGATATCCCTCGGCCCGCCCACCGCAGCCGCCGCCTGCGCTGTATTGTCTGCCGCCATGGCGGCAACAATGAGGGGGAACAGGAGGAGTGAGATGGCCACCATTCTTGCCATTGCTTGTGGTCTTGTGGTGAGGGTGAAGGTGAAGAGTTGGGCTCGGTGTACATATATAGAGTGTCAGTCTAGAAGGTGCGTGATGATATTTTTTTTATTGGAGAAAAGAAATGGGAATGCATGCCACATATATCGGCCTCCCAAGGATGCAATGGCGACAAGAGAGTGCTTCGGTGTGCCGAATTTGAGGCGGAAAATCATCCCTAGTAGTAGAACATATCTTAGGGCGTTGTTTACTTTCAAAAAGCAACTCCCAAATTCATTATGCAAAAAGAAGATTTCCCATCACGTCAAAATGTCATAACATGCATGAAGTATTAAATGTAGATGAAATCAAAAACTAATTGTACAGTTTTGTTGTACTCTGCGTGACGAACATTTTGAGCCTAACTAATCAATTTTTGGATAATTTTTCGCACATACAAACGAAATACTACAGTACGCATGGAATTCCGTACTCCCAAATTGGGAGTCCCAAATTTGGGAACTAAACAAGGCCCTAGCTCCATTGCCCATTTGTAAAAGAAGAGTTGTAAAGTTCAATTAAATGTTCACTAAGAAGTTGGCTTGACTCATGGTAAACAAGGCGAGTTTGAACATGCACCAAATTAATCTAGTCAATGCAACTCGGTTAGGCTTAGTGCACTTCCCTAATATAATTGAGACCAGTGATCTAAGCAAGTAAGATCAATATTATTTATACAAAATACAGCTAATAATACCCCGGAGTGTATTTCCAGTGTTGGAAAGCCTATGTATTATTACACCTCAATGCATGGTCTACGTACGAGAGTGAGAAGGCGTGTCTTATTCATAACCGACAATAAGGATAAGCTACTGTTAGAGGTTACTTGCAAGCCACCCTAAGCTAGCTAGTAGAACAAGGCCAAAAACAGTCCACACCACCACCCCTAAAAAAGTGGCCAAATCTAGACGCAAAGGCATGTGCCCAACCCCCTCTTGAAGGATATATACTATCATATATTGCATGGACATTCAGTGGTGTCTGGACCCATGAGTCACGGGCGATCCATATTCATTCCATCTCATCTGCAAACGCATGCAAGTAATGAGGCTCTCTTAGATCGAAATGTAAGGAGTCTATGCAGACTTTCGAAACGAGAGAGAATATTGCAGCCTTTGCTCCAAATAGATCATTGTGTCAACCTAACTTTTTTCCAAATAGATCGATCTTGGTGCAGACAAAAGGATGTATGGTCCACGAAGAATGCTCCATTTTCGGAGTCAGATGCCAACAATATATCGTTTAGGAATGAGTACCCTAACAAGCAGCAGAGCTCTTCCGGGATCATCGGCTTTCTTCAACAGGCACGGGAGAAGCCCACAGGTATACGTGCCACCTCTGGTGAACTGTTAGTTCCCTCCGTCTCTAAATAACTGTCTTTCTCACTTCCCGAAAAATAACTTTGATTGATTTTATATTAAAATATATTAATATTTAAGGTGCATAATTAGTATCATTGGATATATCTTTTGATCTAGTATTTTAATAAATTTATTTAGAGATTAAAATGTTGCACGTATTTTCTACGAATCGAATATAAATCGTGGCATGAAAACCAACGGCGACACTTAATAAGGGACGGAGGGAGTACGTGTTGGAGCTAGAGCTTTAGCATGTCTCAAGCAGACAGATCACTGCTGCCCATAGCTAGCTCATGCCCATATCATCTACCAATAGATGTCTAGAGACTAGAGTTCCAACAGATCCGATCAGGTACACACATACACATGACCTCTCGCAACTCCAATATCCAAATATGTGCTGGAGTGGTTATATATGTCTCTTCTACCAGTCAAAGCCACACAACCTCAACTTGTGATTGTTAGCTGTTTTCAGATGTGTAATAGTAGCACTACCAGAATGATCAACATCTGCACCGGGTGGGAAAGGCCTTTAGCACCGGGTTTCCCACCCGGTGCCACTAAACCGAGGCTAAAGGGGTACCCCTTTAGCACCGGGTTGAATAACCGGTGCTAAAGAGTCCCTGGGCTTGCCCCGCAGCGCCTTTAGCAGGGCCTTTAGCACCGGTTCCAGACACAACTCGGTGCTAAAGAGCCCCGGATTTCTTTTTTTTTTGCTTTTTTCAGTAGCCATGCATGCACGTCTATATACGT
>OAMR01000728.1:150805-201969 GCA_900205405.1 Echinochloa crus-galli
TATAAATTAATAGAAAATCTTATAAATTAATAGAAAATCTTATAAATTAATAGAAAATATTATAATTAATTTAAAATTAATAGAAAATCGTGAGGCAATTCTCTGTGGGCTTGTTGGATATCAGTGAGGCAATCAGATCATTGAGTTTCTGTGTGGTCTGCTTCAGAGCATATATCTCATCTGATGGTCCTCAGATTTGTTTCTGCCTCCAGAGCCCACGCCTTCAAGGTACCCAGCTTTTCCTGATCTGCTAGCTTAATTTTGGCGAAGTTGTAGATGCAAATTGGAAGAGAAATAGCAAAGGGAACAATGAAATAGGGGTTCAAGCGTGGCCATATGATACCTCATACCTTGAAGTACCCATCCAATACGCTCATGAACATAGTTGTTGTCAGCACCAGCACAGATGTCAGAAAGAGCTTTCACTTGCCCCCGTACAAGAACAAGCAGTTGAGCAGCACGGATCATGGTCACAATGAGAAGCATACATGCACGGCACAGACAAAAAAAAATATACATCTCCCTGGAGCAATTCAAAGATGATGGATCTTCAAGGAACAACGCGAGCTCTTAGACGGCAAGGGTACAAATGAATGAGGACACATACGTCCCAAGCAGTGGCGAAGCCGGCGGATTATGACGCCTAAGGCCACTTAGTAAATGTTTATACTACTCAATCTCAGTGTAGTACACATCATAGCGATAATCACAATAGCGATAGTTCATATATCGACAGAAGTGCTTAAAATGCACGATTTAGAAATCAGTAGATAAATAATATCAGTTCCCGATTCAATCTGCATTCTACAGTTCTACACTATCAAATCAAACTCTTTTTTCTTCTTTTTCAAAAGAAACAAGTCAAACTAGCTAGCGAACCTGTACTTAATTGTCGAAAGGATACGGCGTAGCTTACCGATGAAATCGATGGCTAATCTCCCATCAGAGATGCAGCCTGTGGGGTCGACGATGACCGGGGGTGCGCGCGCGCTCGAGGACGCCGCCGCCCGCCCGCGCGCCCTGCTGCCGGCTGCCCTGCGCCTCTGCTGGCTGTTGCTGCGCGCTGGTGCTGCCGGAGTGCCGGCCACCACCGCCCGTCGTGAGCTCGTGAAGGCAGCCAGAGCCAGAGCCAGAGCTCGTGAGCTCGTTGGGCCCGCCTAAGGCCATGGCCTGGGTGGCCCTAGGCCCAGCTCCCGGGATGCACATAATGACGTTTAATTTTAAATTTGCTGAGACAATAGATGCATTAATTATCTTCTTAATTATTTTTATAGGTTAGAAACATACTCCCTTTGAATTTCTTTACATGTCACGTTAGTTTTCAACTTTGACTAAATTTATAGAGAAATATAACTTACAACTTTGACCAACTTTGACCACCATAACAAATTCACAACTTACAAAATAAAAAAAATATCTAGAAGGTTAGAAAAGACACCAAATAAAATGAAGACTGAACTTCAACTTATTTGGACCTGGAAGTTAGCTTGGACCCATACATAATTGCACACTCGAAAACACTCAAATAAAAGAGAGTCCCAAAGGCTTCAACAACTTCCCGAAACTAGGTCGCAAAATCAACTTCGTCTACTTCAACTACGCACGCCTCTCTCTGTGTATGAGCTGTAGTCATGCCTCGAGCTACAGGAAACTGCTCCGCGTTTTACGCTGGCGACAAGCGAGGCGATTCAGAGTGATCCCATCGATCTAGGTCACGACCGTCGTGATCCTTGATCTGTGCCGCCGCCGATCACACCGATCACGGCGCCCAAGCCACGGCGGTGATCTCGTCACCGTCGGCCACCTGCATATCGTCGGTTAGCCGTTCCGGCGCCGGCGACCACAAATTCTAAGGTTAAGCGCCGCTTAGGACCTAGTTTTGGGATCACTTGTGTGCGCGTATTGCCCCTGTGCAAGCGCGGCACATCTGTTTTCTCCCCTTAGATCGATGGCAATGACGTCGGAAGGAGGTGGAGCTGCGAGCGGGGTGGGTGCATCCCGTGGCCAGACCCCGGAGACCTCAGAACCCAATGTCGCGGAGATGCTACGGAACCTGAACCTGACTGCGGAGGAAGGGGAGGTACTGGATTTCAGCGACGGGGAAGAGGATGATGTTGGGGATGAGGTGGAGTGAGCGCTAGTTGGCAAGGTGATATCGCCGGCGAAATTGCATACCTCCACAATCCACCAAGCTGTGCGGTCGGCGTGGGGGAATCCCCATGGCCTGAAGATAAGGGCGATTGGAGAGAAGGGGGCTAACCTCTTCGTAGCTGAATTCGCGTTCCAACAAGATAGGGATCGCGTTCGAGGTGGATCTCCATGGATTTTTGGGAAACATGCGGTGGTGGTGCAGGACTACAATGAACGGCTAAGGCCGTCTGAGATCAAGTTCGACCGAATGGAGATTTGGACTCGCATCCTGAACATACCCCTAGGGTGGATGAATGAGTCTCGTGGAGCACGTGCTATGGGCCTTATTGGAGAGGTGAGGAAGGTGGATGTCGATAAGAATGGGAAGGCAAGTGGACCTTTTCTCAGAGCTAGAGTGACAATTGACCCGAACAAGCCGCTGCGAAGAGGTGTCCTGCTAAAGACAAAGAAGACGGGAGACCCGGATTGGTATGACATCCAGTATGAAAAGTTGCCATTCTTCTACATGTCATGTGGGGTGATGGGTCACTCGGAATTGCAATGTGCACTGCCAGTTGTCAGGAAGGAGGATGGTAAGCTGCCTTATGATGTGGGGCTGCGTGCACCGGATGACCGGAGGAGGAAGACACAAGGCCTACTGGAGGCGGCTACGGCCTCCTATGGCAGTGGCTCTTCCGCTAACTCCAAGAACCGCAACGATCGCTCCGATGATCAGCGTTCTGAGGAGGGAAGAGAGCAGAGGAGAAGAGAGGCGGAAGAAGAAACTCAATCGCCGATCAAGGCAGCTGACCCAAGCATGACGAGGGCTGGGGAGCAGAATCAAGGACCAACGCTAATGGCTCAGAACCAGGTCCACGAAGACAACATTGATAGGAGGGTGGTGGTAAGGAAAAGGAAAAGTAAGAGCTCGTCCTCGAGCTCATCTGTGACGCCAGACTTGAATCTTCCGGTAACGGAGGAAACAACAACGTTAGTCCCAGCAGGCTTGGTCCATGCACGTGTGTCCCAATTGGCGAGGAGTGGGAAGGGGAACGTCAATGCTTCGGAAGAGCTGACAAAGAAGCAGAAAAAGAACACCAGCAACACTGACGCAAGATCGGCGGCGGCTGCAACTGGCAGTCCCCGCCGGGCGCCATGAATTGCGTCAGTTTGAACTGCCGGGGCTGTGGACGGCCCGAGGCAGTTCAAGAAATCCGCCAGCTGGTGGATGAAGTGAAGCCCGCTGTGGTCTTCTTGATGGAGACAAGGCTGGATCGAGATCGTGCACTCGGTTTGAAGCGCAAGCTAGGTTTCCCGAATGGGGAGGGTGTTAGCTCGGAAGGATTAAGTGGCGGATTGTTGCTCCTGTGGAGGGGAGATGTGACGATAGCGGTACAAAGCCTCTCTAAGTCCCATATTGATGTGCTTCTTTCATGTGCGGATTTGGGGGTCAATCAATGGCGTCTGACTGGCTTCTATGGGGAACCAAGAAGGGAACTTCGCAAAAACAGCTGGTACCTGATGCGGTTCTTGAGGGCCCAATTTGATGTTCCCTGGCTTTGCCTGGGTGATTTCAATGAAACACTCTCAGTGGATGAGCATTTTGGCACTAATGAAAGGGAACATTGGCAGGTGGCCGCGTTCCAACAAGTGGTAGAGGATTGTCGAATGATAGACCTGGGTTTTAACGGATTACCGTACACCTGGGACAATAGGCAAGAGGGAGACAGGAATGTGAAGGCCAGACTCAGGGGCACTAGGGGATCATAAATTCTTGGAGTTGTTGACCCGGATTCAGCAGTGAAGCATGTTCCGATGGTGAAATCTGATCGTTGTGCTTTAATTGTTGAGGTGAGGAAGCGGCAACGGACTAGGTCCAGAAGAAGAAGCAGAAGGAGACGTGTCTTCAGGTATGAAAACATGTGGCAAAGACATGAGGCTTACGAGGAGTTTGTGCACAGTGCTTGGGACCCAGGCCCTGGCCAAGTAGATTTGAGTTCTGTTGCTACCTCTCTGTCTTCTTTGCAAGCTGCCTTCAGTAAGTGGAATAAGGAAGTATTTGGCTCTGTCAAAAAGAAGATTGCGCAACTTAAAGAAGAGCTGGAGCAAGAACGGTCGGGTACGCTCTATCGGGGCCCCACTAGTCGTGAGAAGGATATTATGATGCAGCTCTCTGAAATGTTAGCTCGGGAGGAAACCATGGAGAAACAGAGGTCCAGGGTTGAATGGCTGCGGGAAGGAGATCGGAACACCGATTATTTCCAGGCAAAATCAAAGGCCAGAGCTCGTGGAAACAAAATACGTGGGCTGAGGAATGAAGCTGGTGAGATGATCTGCGAGCAAGATCAATTAGAGGCAATGGCGAGTCAATTCTATCAAGGACTCTTTGCAGCCCAGGAAGGATTAAACCCGACCGCAGTATGTATGCATGTGCCTAGAAAGGTTACGGATTCTATGGCCGAACAGCTGGCCCGGCCTTTTACTGCTGAAGAAGTGGAGAAGGCTTTGTTTCAAATGAGGCCAAGTAAAGCACCTGGGCCGGACGGCTTCACGGCTGGTTTTTTTCAAAGACACTGGGCCCTGGTCAAGGACTCAGTATTGGAAGCAACACTAAAATTCCTAAATGGTGGTTTGATGAGTGAAGAGGTAAATCACACAGTACTGGTTTTGATTCCAAAGGTGGCAAACCCACAGGAATTAACCCAGTTCCGACCCATCTCCCTGTGCAATGTACTCTATAAAATCTGCTCGAAGACAATGGCTAATCGTTTGAGGTTGCTCCTGGATGATATCATCTCTGAGGAGCAAAGTGCATTTGTCCTAGGGAGGCTGATCACGGATAACGTTCTCATCGCCTATGAATGCATCCATTATTTGAGAAAGAAGAAGGGAAAGAATGGCGCTTGCGCGGTGAAACTTGATATGGCAAAGGCCTATGACCGAGTGGAATGGGAGTACCTTCACATGGTTATGGTGGCGTTGGGCTTCCCTGAACGCTGGTGTGAGCTCGTCATGAGGTGTGTCACGAGCGTCTCTTTTTCGGTTCGAGTAAATGGTACTCTTTCTCTGGTCTTCTCTCCTACGAGGGGGATCAGACAAGGCGACCCGATATCCCCGTATTTGTTCCTCTTATGTGCAGAAGGTTTTACTTCTCTTCTGAAGGCGAGGGGAACTGTATTTCTCTCCAGGGGTATTCGGGTGGGAGTTCATGCTCCGTGGATCTCACATTTGTTATTTGCTGACGATAGCCTGGTGTTCATACAAGCGAGCCAGAGGAGTGCTGACAGATTGAATGAGATATTGGAAACATACCATAGGGGATCTGGGCAGCTGATAAACAAACAAAAATCTTCTCTTTTTTTCAGTGCCAATTGGGATCAAGGTGTGAAAGATATGGTGAAAACATCTCTCCAAATCGAGACGGAGGCGCTAGGAGAGAGATACCTGGGACTGCCGACTGCAGTAGGGAAGGTGGCAGATGGAACCTTTGATTACTCTGCAGATAGGATCAGGAGTTTCATCCAGGGCTGGGGTCAAAACAACATGAGTTGTGCCGGCCGGGAAGTACTCTTAAAGGCTAATGCTCAGGCTGTTCCAACATACCCGATGAGCTGTTTCAAGTTACCTGCACCAGTATGTAAGCGAATGAAATCCTACATAGCGAACTACTGGTGGGGTAGTGCAGTGGATAGTCATAAAATTCACTGGCAAAGATGGTCAAAATTAACTACACCGAAAGAAGAAGGAGGAATGGGGTTTAGGGATCTACCCCTTTTCAATAAGGCTATGCTAGGCAAGCAAGGCTGGCGACTCCTAGTCAAACCAGATTCTCTTTGTGCAAGAGTACTCAAGGGCAAATACTACCCTCATGGCAATTTTCTCTCAGCCTCTAAGAAGAAGCGAGCGTCTGAAACATGGCGAGCGATCTTGTTTGGGCGGGAGGTTTTACAAAAAGGCATCATCAAGAGAGTGGGGCCGGGCAACTCGATCAATATATGGAAGGACAATTGGATCCCAGGGGCACTGAACATGAAACCATTGGCTCACCTTGAAAATGTGGGTCTGGAATATGTTAATGAGCTGTTCATCCCGGGAACTAGGAACTGGAATGAAGAAGTGGTACGTGCTTCTTTTGTTGGGCCTGATGCAGAAGAGATCCTGAGGCTGCGGCCTGGCGTAAGAATGGAGGAAGATATACTTGCCTGGAGCTTTGAAAAGGATGGCATGTACTCAGTCCGTTCAGCCTACAGGATGTTGAAGCAGGAAGACAGTCAGGAGGAAGCTTGTAAAACAAGTGAAGCATGTTCTTCGGATGATGAACGCCTGTGGAAGAGGCTCTGGAAGATCAATGTCCCACCGAAAATAAGAATCTTCTGGTGGAGAGCGGTGCAAAACTATCTACCCACGAAGATGGAGCTACACCGACGGCATGTTGAACAAGAGGCGTTTTGTGTGACTTGTGGAGCGGAAGCTGAATCACTATTCCATGTGGCTTTTGAATGCTCCATGGCAAGACAGTCCTGGCAGGAGGCAGAACGAATTTTGGGGATCAAAGTGCCGGTGATGCACCCGGTTTCATGGACAAAAGACGTCTTGTCGGGGGCTGTATGCTCGCAGCAACAAATGAGGTTTGTTATGTGTGGAGTCTGGTCGCTATGGTCAGGTCGCAATGCTCGAAAACATGGGAGGGAACAGTGGAACCATGTAGCAGCGGTCAGGCATATCTCGGCTATGTTGGAAGATCTCATATGTACTGTACATGATTCGACAACAGGGGAAACGCCACCTGTTCGTCAGCGTGCCCGCTGGCAACGACCTGAAGCTGGATGGTTCAAGGTCAATACAGATGCGGCCTTTGTGGCTGAATCGGGCGAAGGAGCGAGTGGGGCTGTTCTACGGAATGATCGTGGTGAGTGTGTGGCTGCTGAGGCACTTGCATATACACGAATTCCAGATGTTATCACTGCTGAAGCCCTGGCGGCTAGGGATGGATTGAAACTTGCAGTTCAGAATGGTGCGAGGAAGGAATGCCTGGAGCTAGACAATTCTACAGTCGCAAATTTCCTTCGGTCGGTGGACGGCTTTCGTAGTCCAATAGCGGGCATTTGGCATGAAGTTAAAGAGCTTTCGTCTTCGCTGGGAGGTTTTTGTATTTCTGTAATAAGGCGAGAAGGAAATGAGGCGGCTCATGCATGTGCAAAAGTGCCCTCGATCAACGTCCTCCCCGTCTCACTCCTGGCTAGGTTATACTCCGCTTTGGTTGGAGGAGATAATTCTTAGGGATTGTAATCACTTATCTTATGAATGAAAGCTCTCTGTTTGCCCTCAAAAAAAATGAGCTGTAGTCATAATTTCACTCAAACGGACATATACTTGCCCTTGTGATCTCAGCCTCATCACAATCCAATAGGACGGCTTACCTTCTTCCCTTAGGAACAAAACCTTTTGACACCAGAAACACGTACTTCAAACCCTAGCTAATAACTCTATTTTGAAGTCCTCCCTCCATTCCAAATAATATATTGTTTTGGTTGTTCTAGATATGTAGTTTCCACTATGTATATATCATTTTGGTTGTTCTAGATATCTAGATACATAGCAAAATAAATCTTTATAAAACACAAAATGGTCTATATGACCAAAGAAGCAGACTACCAGTGTAACACCCTAAAAACTCCATCACAAATAAATCATAGCAACATGACTAAATTTTTTTCTAAGGACTTAATTAAATTATCAATTAATTTGAGCCTAAAAGTACTTAAACATCATCAAAATAATTTTTTAAGCAATAAGTGCTTGTGCATCATATTTCAATTTGCATGTCTTTTGTTTGATTTTTGTGAAGTTTTTCAAAATCATGAAAAGTCTTAAAAGCCTCTCTAAACTCTCTCTCTATCTCTCTTTCTCTCCCTCAGCCCAGCCCGCTCGCCTCCCACTCTTTTCTTCCTGCCCGCCCACCTTCTTCTCTCGGCCCAGCTCCCTTTTCCCCCCTCTCAGCCGCTGACGGGCAGGGCCCACCCGTCAGGTCCTTCCCCAACCTCCAGCTGCGCCCCCTCTGCCGCTCCCTCTCCCTCACCCCTTCCCTCTCCCCTCCACCAAGCGGCATTCAATGCTCAGTGGAGCACTCCGCTCCAACCCCTCGCTCTCCCACCGAAACGGCCTCCCACCGAGCTCCCCACTACCGAGCGCCATTGATGGCAGGCCACCTCGACCCTCGCCGAGTCGGCCTTCCCTCTCTCCCCCTCCATCCTATAAAAACCTCAGCCGAGCCTCTATGCGCCGTCCTTTTCCGCTCGCACCTCGCACACCTCAGCCGCAGCTCGCCTCCGCGCCGCCGCCGCCACCCGAGCGCCGCCGCACCGATGATCTGCTGCCTCGGCACCGCACCGCCCCGTTCGTCTACCCAGGAAGCTTCGATCCAAGGTAACGAAGCTCCCGAGCCCCTTATCGCCCTCTCTCTCACCCTCTAGCACGCTCGCCGCCTCGCCGGAGCTCCTCTGCCGCTGCTTGTCGTCTTCAGCCTCCGCCACCGCAATTCCGACGGCGACATCCCCTGAGCTGTGTTCGCGAGTCACCCCGAGCCTGTAGAGCCTGTTAGCGCTCGAAGTGGTGGTCCCTAGCGCATGCCTGGCCTCGCTCCGGTGAAGCGTCACCGCGCAACCCTGCAGCGCCGTCGCCAGTCGTCGCCGACCGACAGCCCCACCGCGAGATCCAATCTGGATCGTTGGATCTTGATCCAATGGCCCACGCTCGCCCTAGCCCCGAAGATCCGTGGCGTACCGGTCAGCGCCGGCACTTTTGCAGAAGAGCCCCTGAGCTTTCACCTAATCAACCCGCCGTCCTGTTTAGTTCAAAAACAATTAGATTTAGGTCCTGATTTTTATGGAAAACCCCCTGAGCTTCTCTGTTTTTAATTCCCGAAGCCCAGCTCTCGCCTTTTTACATGTAAACCCTTCTGTTTTATTACAAAAATATGTTTTAGACCCTATTACTTTGCAAGTAATCCCATGAAAGTTTTGAAACTCTGCCAGCAGGTCCCTAAACCTTTGAAAATCCATATCTTTTCCGTCTTAGCTCTGTTTTTACCGTTTTTGGTGTCCTCACGATCGTCTTTTCGAGCTTGTTAGTTTTAGAAGTTTGTTTTAGTCTGTTAGCAATGTTTGATGTACTATTTTTCTTATTGTATGTTTTATTGCTTTGTCATAGATCTCGTGCCTGTTGCGACTGAGCCGCCCACGGAAGCCGATCAAGGACAATATTTTGAAGAAGAGGAAGATTTATTTGTAGAGCAAGGCAAGTGGCCCTCCCCGCATACTATATTTGTCCTATATAATTGTATGGCAACTAAAAATTTATTTTTATTGCATTAACTTGACGGGAACACCTTTTTAAGGACTTACCTAGTCTTTTTACCCATGATTCCTTGGAACAACCCCGATTTAAATAATGTTTTGGGTTAGTTATGCTTATTGTTGCAATACCTTGGGAATGGTTGAATTGGATCTTTATAAAATATTGATCATGTCAATTTTGATGGTAAATGTTGGTTAATGCAAGAGAACTATTCTTTAATCGGAACATGGAGAACCACCCAAGAAAACAGTGCAACCATGGTGTCATATGGCTCTGACCTTAGCCGATTAATTAGGGGTGTGATTGTACTGATGGCCTTCTTCGAAAGGAGTAGAGGGGGAATTGCTGTTGAAGGGGTATAGCTCGGTCCTGGTAGTAGCCTTGGCTATGGTACTGACTGTTAGGGAGGGTTGTGCTCCGCCCCAGTAACTCTTGCATGTTGTTGGTCTTTTGCACACCTTTGTAAAGGCTTCGTAGTGGACCCCTAGCCACTCACCTTGGAAGTGTTGAAGGGCCTTGCAAACCCGGGCCACATGGGGAACACAAGCTGTGGTGAAAGTGTACGACCTCTGCAGAGTGAAAACTGATCGATTAGTCGTGCTCACGGTCAAGAGCGGCTTGGACCCTCACATGATAACTGAACTTAAAGATGGAATTTAAAGTGTGGTTTTACTCATGGTTTTTGGAATAAGATGCTTTCTAAATGCTTAAGTGGGTTGGTATAAACTTACATCTAGTAAATAAGATGAGTTCTGAGGCTTGCCATTCCCCTAGTCATGATGCCTATGGAATTTGAAGATGAAGACGCTATGTCTAGTTATCGCGTGTTCTTCGATAAGACCTTCGTGTCTCCCGAGAGTGTAATAAGAATATTGTAATAAAGTTATTAAACCTCTTGTTATTGTGCTATGATATTACAATGTTTTGATATTACACTCTTTTGTCTATCATATGTGTGTAAACATGATCCTAGCGCACATATGAGATGCACTTGGTTTCTCTTCGAAAATCAGGTGTGACAACCAGACTATTAACTGCTTGTCTAGCTAATAACTCGCCAACACCCACTACAGCTAGACCATGGAGAGTCCATCTATTTGCGCCCTATGAATAAGTCTAGTGAGTAACTCCCTGACTATTCAGGTGCATAGTATTATTTTTCATGTTTTAGATGTCAAGCGTTTCAAGCCCACCTAGCACTTTAGTTTTAATACATTGTTGCCTCAAACCATCGGTCGGTATAAAGAGGCTGGCCCATTCCCTCTTTCGTATGCCCCCAGCCCACCACTTAGGTGCACAATTTGCCCAAGAGGCCCATTTGTCAGGTTGTTGCATCAAACCCTAGCTTCCATCAAATTGTTCCCCGCCGCCACCCCTAGTTCCCTCGTCTCCCCCAAATCCCGCCGCCATGCGCGCTCCTTCCCTCTACTAACTCTCTCTCTCTCCATGTGCTCCGTTCCTCTCCAATTCCTTCATTCCCCGCTGCAATGCCGGCTCTATCGTCTCTCCCAAATCCCCATAGTGTGCGCACTGCCTCTCACAAAGCCTGTGTTACCTTCTGTGTCAAATCCTCTCCCGCAGACCTTGCGCCGCCCAATCCTTACCTGCACCCTCCTCCACCACATCTCAACCCACCCAGCTACCTCACCGATAGCTCTCACTGCTGCCCTAGCTCGACCACATACAGGCCGCCACTCTGATACAGACCATGTCGCCATCCCATCGCCACCCACCTTACCGACAACAATCGTTGTGCCGCCCTGGCTCAACTACATCCAGGCCGCTGCTCTGACTCTAACCGTGAAGCCGCCTCACCAACAATGACACCCCTGAGAGTAGGACGTCGGTGTTCCACCCTCAACAAAGCCAGCCCCGATGAGGATGCCACTGCCTCCCCGACTTCAACACCGATGACCGCCATGTGCCTCTCCACGCAAATAGCATGCCGCCTCCCCAACCTGACCAACCCTTGTGCCAAAGGTTGAATCTCAGCATTTCTCTTTGGTTCGTAAGCTTGATGGATAAATTCAGGTTTAGAATATGCTCTGCTCACGGACACACGGATAGTGTCCGTTGAAATCATATTGAGAATGATTTGTGACATGTTATGCACGTGAGTACATTATGAGAACTAGTCTCCTTTTGCCAAGTCCTCGTTAGGCTTCTGTTTTTGCTTGTATGATACAAATGAAATAATCGTGTTTATTGCTCAGACAGGAGGTATTTCTGCCTTTAATATAGTTTCTCAAACTGTGTGTGAGACACCATCTCATGAGTGAAATCAATAGGTCTAATCCGTTATTAGCTTCTTATGGTAAAATTTTCTAATGGTGAAACATGGAAAAACATAGGCATTTCAAATCTGCTTCACTGTGAGGTTATCTTGTCATTGTTTTAGGTGGAATAGTCTATGGCCTGTGTATCTATATATGAAGCACGTACGTCGACTCTTGCTTAACTTCAGCACTACAGTTTAGGAATATATTTCGTGTATTGTCTTCTTAATTTACATTACTGCAGGGTGCACACAATATTTATTTGCTATATTTTTATGGCACCATATATAACTAGCTGGAGTTAAGTTTTCCATCAATTACCAAATAAGTACCATATTTAGTTTTATTTTCATTTGGACAGATCTTTTAGTCCATTTGGCAAAATTATTAGTTATCACTTTATTGCTCTATTTCTTGATAATATATAGATCATGCATACTACCTCCACAGGAGTAACTCTAGGCATATTCAATATTTGTAGCAGCTGTCCTCCTAGATGAGAAGTTTATTCAGTGAAAGAGCTTCTGTAATGGTATGGTTATATTTCTCTATTTACTATGCCTTACTGCCATTGCCTAATTTTAATCTTCTAATTATGTTGTGCGTTGCACTCTCTGTGGAAAGATATTAAATCAAAGTTTGAGATATACACCCCCCGAGAGTTTAGCACCCAATTTCTTTCTTTGCTGATTCCTGGCAAGTTATAAGTTTCCCAAGAACATTATGAAATCTTAGTGTCATGCACACACATTTTCCTTCTCTTAAAAGAATTATATATATGTATAGCACACACAACCCAATTGCATGACATCCCAATTGGATTCACATCATTTAATTCGTACATATGATTATACTCAATGAATAGGGAACCAATTAAATTAATAGGTTAGACCGTTTGATGTATGTAGCGATAACTACTATACATGCATCCACATTGAGACATACAGCAAACTAAACAGATAGATGGAAATAGATCCAACAAAATGAATCGGAGTTTGTTGATCTATAAATATGCCTTGACTCTTACAAGTTCTTCAAACATAAGAAAAACACCAGAAGTGGAGAAACCTCAACCTTGGGATAATGTCACACCCGTCCCAGATTGAATGACCCAGGGTTCTTTGAGGGGGATGTATGTCACACCCGACCTAGTTTGTATGGCCCACTAGTGATCCATGAGTGGGGGATGCACCTGTTTAGTGCCACATTGCTAGTTTAGCAAAGGTGGAGCAAACTTATAAAGCCATTGTCTTCCAGTTACGCACCTTCGAGTTAACCGGCTCTTTTACATGAAGCAGTGACAAAAGTGTAAGCATGGTGTTATGTGTGCGCATGCAAGCCCCTCGAAAGGGTTGTGCGGTGTGGCTTTGTAGGGCAGGGAGTACAAATGGTATCAGAGCCGATTCTCACAGTTGCGTGTAATACAGGTCACTGTGCGGGCATAGGGCTTATGGCCCGTGTAAAGCCCTTGTCTTCCAGTCATAGCACCTTCGGGTTAACCCTTTTACACGAAGCCAGGATGAAAGTATAAGCAGGGTGCTATGTGTCACACCCGCCCCAGTTTGTATGGCCCGGTAGTGGCCCATGAGTGAGGGATGCACGTGTTTAGTACCACCCTGCTAGTTTAGCAAGGGTAGAGGCAACTTATATGCCCTTGTCTTCCAGCCATATATCAACTTCGGGTTAACCATTTTACACGAAGCGAGGATAAAAGTGTAAGCAGGGTGTTATGTGTACATTTGCACGCCCCTTAGAAGGGTTGTGCGGGGCGGCTTTGGAAGGTGGGGTGTTACACTATGTGTACACATGCACGCTCCTTGGAAGGGTTGTGAGGTGCTACTTTGGAGGGCAAGGTGTTACAGAAAATAATCATGATCATAAGGACAACCGGATGCCCTGCAAATGGTCTTAGTGTCCTCACCATTGATGAAGATGAACACCATGCCAACTCTATGATAAGGGCAGTGCCCCTCGCTACAACTTTTATGGTAAGTTCCATAAAGTTTCTTTGAAATAAACCAAAACAATATGTGCATTATGATTAGATCTAAGCATTTTAACTTGTTGTGGTGGACCAACAAAAAGCTTGGTTTTTTTTTGCTTTAAATCAGAGCCCAAACCTGATAAATAATTTTGTTTGGCATGCAAATTAAGCCCTATGTGGGGCCGGCAGAGATTGTGTCATGGCCGGATTTGGGAAGGACGATGTGGTAGAGATCTTGAGATTTTTCTTTTTCTTTTCTGAATTAACAAATGAAATTTCTAAAGCCTCTGAAAGTGGTGGCTTATTTTAGAACTATCGTAATAAATAATATATTATGTCCCGAACTAATAACTTGTGTGTGCCCATGGAAAATCAATGTCAACGCAAGTGGCATGCACACACGCACACATAATCAAGGGACAGACACAACTAGTGATTTTTGTGTGGCACACAAACAAAAATATGAAACTTGTCACATACCTAAATCCCTTCCAGAAGCGCAATCACGGTTTGGTTTACTCTCGATGTTGTTTCATGTCACACGTTTGTCTTGTATATTAGCATAGACATACAACCCACGCGATTATATGAAAGTTCACTAACCAATAAATTTAAAGAAAAGGTCCATTTTTGACCGTCCAACTCTTGCCTTGGTTTGGTTTTGACCATCGAACTCCAAAACCGGATATCTTTAACCATCGAACTATCAAAACCGTTTAAATTTAGCCATTGGAGCGGTTTTGATGGGTGGTCCTAATTTTTCTATTTATAATTTAGTTCTTAGATCTTAAAATGATTATTACTTCTTGCTCGTACCTCCGATTTAGGTGATTCTTATGGTCCCTCGTTCATAAAAGTGAGATTTATCTTTTAAACTAGTCTTTATACTAATTTATCACTATTTATTATATTATTTTTATATTATTGTATAAAAACATTAATATAAGAAAAGTAAAACAAACAGTTGGAAAATAATATATCCATAACTTTAAAAGATAAAGCTCATCGTTACGAATACATGACCACAAGAATCACTTAAATTGGATATACGAGAAAAAATTGGTAATCATTTGAAGATCCAAGAATTATTTTATTTAAAGTTTAGTCCTTGGATCTCCAAATGATTACTATTTTTTCTCGTATATCTGATTTCAGTGATTCTTGTGGTCATACGTTCGTAACGATGAGTTTTATCTTTTAAAGTCATGAACATATTATTTTCTAATCGTTTGTTTTACTTTTCTTATATTGGTGTTTTTACACAACATATTGGTATTTTTATAAAAACAACATCAAAACAATATATTAAATAGTGATAAAATAGTATAAAGACTATTTTAAAAGATAAAGCTTACTGTTATGAACGTGTGACCATGAGAATCACCTAAATCGGAGGTACAAGCAAAAAGTAATAATCATTTTAAGATCTAAGGACTAAATTATAAATAAAAAAATAAAACCACCCATCAAAACCGCCCCGATGGCCAAATTTGAACGGTTTTGATATTTTGATGGCCAAAGATATCCAGTTTTGGAGTTCGATGCTCAAAACTAAACCGAGGTAAGAGTTAAATGATCAAAAATAGATTTTTTCCTAAATTTAAATTCTATTGCCATAGTAACCCGGCCCATAAAAGTTCCTCATATGATATTGTATTCTTGTAGCAGTCATCCCGACCCATAAAGTTATTAGATGTTCATAATCACTCATAGCATATGCTGTTTTTTTTTTGCGAGAAAATGGATAAGATTTTGGTTTGACCATATATATCGCTTACCTGGGATTTAGATGCCAATATGATATAGACGTCCTCATGTTCTACGATGTCACGTTCTCATTTGGTTTGGATCAGTCGGCCGTGTTGTATATACAAACCTTGTGGCTGCCGTCTAAGTCCAGGCTTTTTATCAACACACAATGGTATTTGTGGGAATAGATTATGGCACTTAATTATGTATTCTTCACAATTCAGTTTAACTCCAATTAATTTTAGCTCAAAAACTAGTAATATTTTAGCCATTTCCTGAAAGAGGGAGACGAGCTCCTGAATATGGAAGACGCAATGTATTACCTCCGTTCTAAATTACTATTCGTTGTTGAATTTTTCTATTATCTTTGACCGTTCGTCTTATTCAAAAAATTTATTCAAATATACAAACTAATAAGTTATTCTTCAAGTATATACAATAATAAAGCAAGTTACATATAAAATAAATGATACTTATGAAATTTTTTGAATAAGACGAACGGTCAAACGTTAAGCGAAAAAGTCAACAACGAATATTAATTTAGAATGGACGTAGTAGTTGACTAGGTGGCAGATTAGAGTTCATCGAGGACCGGCATGCCTCAAGCTCGTGCATGCACGTGTCGTCTAGGCACTCCTGCTTGTCAAGCAAGCTCGAATCGCAGCTTCTCGCCGGCCGCCATGGAAAATTCTGTGCAGGAGTCCAACACCGAGCCCTTTGTGCAGGACCTCCGTGGATTTGCGCCGCATGCATCCAGCGGGAGATGGCAAACGTGGCTCCTCATCCCAAGAAGCAATCAACGTGGATCGAGGTGGAACGCGTGCTCGGCTCGACTCGCGCTCACTTCTCTCGGGCTTATCTGCTCCATTGTTGACTAGTGCAGAATGTGGCTTTAATCTCGGTTCCTAAACCCACGTAGTCCATTTCTCAAAAAAGAAAACCCATGTAGTCCAGGTATTGGGAATCGAGATTAGGAGTCCGGGACTAAATGTCCAAGTTCGTCTAACGCAGAACTAAAGCCCTCTTAAAATCAAAAAAAAAATAGGAGAAGTCTATATACCCCCAAACTATCAACACTGAAACACTTCACCCCCAAACTATAAAACCAGATAACCAGCCCCCCAAACAAGAAACCGGTGCACATAACCCCACATAGTGGTTTTGTTGGGCAAACGGTTTTATAGAAACCCCCTAGAATTATTTAACTCTCGCAGATAGGTCATTCCCTCCCTCCCGGTGCCAGTCTGCCGCCGCGCTCTGCTCCCCCCTGCCGCCAAGTCTGCCGCCGCGCTCTGCTCCCTCCTAGACGCCCGCTCCATCCACGCCGCCGCGCTGCGCCGCAGCCTCCTCGATGGTCCCATCCCGGCCGGAGCCCCACGCAGAACCGAAGCCGCCATCACCGCCATGCCTTGCCGCCAGCGCCATTGCAGCTGATTTGCCGCATCCTGGCGCCATTGGAGCAAGCCATTGCCGCCAAGACCTCCCTGATGTGGAGCCACACCTCCCCAGCGGGTCGTCGACTTCTTTCCATCGCTGGAGCGCTGCCGCCACGTGAAGCTCTGAGCCGCCGCCATCGTCACAAAATTCCGGCCGCCTCGGTCGTTGTCGGTGGGGACCGCCGCCTCCATGGACTCCCCCTCGCCGAGCCACGCGCCCGTAGTTGGTTGCCGCCGCCCGAGCCCGTGCCCTTTCTCTTGCCGCCACCGTGCCGCATCTCATGCAGAACGCGCCGCCGCCCGCCATCGATGGCCAAGTCTGGCCAGGGACGCCATCAGAGCAAGCCAACGCCATCAGGAGCTTCACCTCACCCGGTTGAATCCATCTGGATAGTCCTCATCGCCGTTCCACGGTGGGAGTACTGCCGTCCACGTGAAGCCTTCGCCGCCGGCCACTGCCCTCGCGTGGACCAAATCCCGGCCATCCTGGGCATCGCCGATGAGGACCGACACCACCACGAGGATCTCCTCATCGAGCTGCTGAAGGTCCTTGTTTGGTTTTGGTAATTGATTGACAACTTAGGTGGACTAATATGTGTTTACGTGAAAAACACTGATGATTAGTCCACGGGTAATTATATGATGAAGGAGCTCATTGCATATGAGACATGACATGGAGTCATGTGACTAAGTAGAGAAGATCAAGGCAATACTTGGTGCGATGGACCGGTTGCAAGTGTGAAGGGCGAGTCAGAGGCTAAGCGTTGGACCGCGTGGCGGGATGCTTGAGCAATGACTTGGCGCCGAAGGACTGATGCAACGGTGAGAGCAAGTGAAGTCAAGATCGATGAACCAATATGTCAGATGATGATATGAAATGGATCATATCATTTGTGATGATGTTGGTGCATGTGTTGCATCAACATTGAAGAAGGTGGAATGGAATGCGCAAGGCAAAGGTATAACCAATAGGCATTTCATTTAACCGGTCATAGGTGTGTAGAGAAGTTTATGACCGAGTTTAGGACAGATGGCCGTACTATTAAGAGGGGTAAACTTGTTTGCATATCGGTCATCTAGTGCCACTTGAGTGATTTAACGTTGCGATGTTGCTAGGATCGAGTGGCGACTAACTTTGTGAAAGTGTGTTGTTGAATATCTTGAGGAACTTTGTTCTGACAGAAGGGTCGGAGTGTCCATGGTCAGGGCTCAGATAGTCCGTGGTTTGGTTGTTGAAAAAGGAAATAGAATTAGTGGGAAATTCCGTTCGGGTGTCCGATCGTCGCTCGGACAGTCCGTGATGAGGTCTCGGACTGTCCGTGTTGAGTGCGGACCTATGGACCATGGGCGCTGACCTCCGAGTAGTTGCATTGACGTCCGAGTGGTTGGGATAACCGTCGGACTGTCCGTGGACTGTTGACGGACAGTGCGTGGACTGTGCACGGTGAGAGAGCCCACTCTTACAATCTACGCGATCTAGCATTGTGATGTTGCTAAGATCGAATGTCGTGGTAAAGAGAGTAAAAAATCCTTTGAGAAATGTTTGTGAAAATGCTAACTCACTCAAACATAAGGTGGTACTCTTATGGGGTTAGCACATTTGCAAAGGGGTTGAAGAAATTGGTTGATGGCCATGGGTTGTGGCGATCTTAATTTGCAATTCTACTTTGATCCAAAGTGTTTTGGGTCAAATATTCAGTAGGATTGGATAGTCCTTTGAATGATCTTTCCATAGAGTCCAAGATCACCTAATTTGGACATCGGAGCTAAACGTTATGGGCATTTTACCTAGTACCGGCTGTGCTGAAAATAGAGTGGCGGACAGTCCGCGATCTGAATGGCGGACAGTCCGCGGATATTGGTCGAACAGTCCGCGGGAATGGGTCGGACAGTCTGTAAGTTCGCCCAGTTTTACACAGATGTTTCCTGATGATCCAGGGGTCGGACAGTCTGTGGATGAGGTCGGACGGCCCTAGAATGACGAGTTTTTGACCGTTTGGATCTGAACGGCTAGTTTTTTGAATGGCGGACAGTCCGAGAATGGACCTCGGACAGTCCGAGATAGTCGTTAGAGCTCGGAAAAAGTGTGTAACGGCTAGTTTTCTCCCTCCCTCTATAAATAGATGGGTGCCCGGGGCTTGGAGAGCGTTGAGCACATTGGGAATGTGTTTCCCATGGTTGTGCTTGCCTTGGGAGTCCACTAACTCACTTGTTCATGCAAGATTGCGAATCCATTGCGAGTGAGTGCGAATCTAGTGCATTTCTTTGAGAGATTAGGTGTTCGTGTTGCAAGTCGGTGTTGGCACTCCTTACGGCCTACAGATAAATCCGCAAGCGAACGGATACCGATGTATCTTTCACCCGGGAGTATTCCAAGGTATCGATTTCCACGGAGAATAAGAAGTGGACTGATTCTAAACTAAGTTGTCCTTGATAGATGGATGGAGTGAATGAATGGATGAGGTGGATGACAACAAAGAGGGAAGAGGAGTGATAGCAGGGTAGAGAGGGTACGAGTCTGATAGAGGTACTCTACTGATTGATCGAGCAGATCAGAGGATACAGATAGATACTTACTTCGGGACAAGGGAACCGGTGACACACAGAAAGGGATGAGAAGGGGTGCCACTATTTCCCATCTGGGGAATCCTACGGACCGGAACTAACGTGATGGGCTGCGAAGACCGGAAGGGCTGTCACCACCTTACGGCTACCACCTCGATTGCGGCGGGAATAAACTAAGTTAGTCTCAAGTATAGGCACCACGCCTATACTAGTCAACTAATACTTATCTCCTATAGAAAGATAAGCACCCAAGCTAAGCAACCAGTATACAGTTATACCAATCAACTAAGCATTGAACGAAGAACCAGCAAGCATATAAAAGTAAGAACTGAATGCTCAATACTGGTTTCCAACTACCGTCAAACTATCAAGAGAACCCGGATGTTACTTGAAGCAGAGCCACATCCATAGAGGTACAACGGGGAAGAGGGGCCGACACTCCGGCTCCTCTCCGGGACGCTCACCTCTCCTCTCTCCCTATTTCAACGGATACAAGTGGGAAACTACCAGCGCTTCGCCAGCACTCTATCTCTTGTGTTTTGTGTGTTACAGGTGAAACCAGGCCTCTATTTACAGTGGCAGAGGTCGGTTTGGAGGTTGAGCACCGGCCAAGCAACTGGGAGGCGGTGCCGGCCGTTTGGGCGAAATCCCCGGTTCGAGCGAACTGGGGAGTTCGGTCGAACTGGTGGATCCACCGACCCAGCTCCCCAAGGGCTAGGATTGGCCCTGGAGAGACGGTTGCGCAAAGGGGGCAGTTTGGCCGAACCAGCCAGTTCGGCCGAACTGGGCCGGAGGCCCAGGCCTGCCCCCCTGCACCGCCTTTGCTCCTGGGTCACCTCTGGTTATCCGTAGATGCTGGTCTTCGGGTTGATTTGGCCCATGAGTGACGTGGCAGCGGTCCGGGATGAGTTGGAGGTCGTCCACGTGTCGTGTGATGTGTTCGCTTGGTCATTATTGATGTGGACGGCTCCCGGTGGTCTGTACGACTAAGGGGCATAACCGGCCGAATCGTGTCGTTCAGCTGAATCGATCATTTCCGCCCCTATAGCATGTGTTTCTCTATTTTGTACCTGCACAATGGACAATCACCAAAACTCGTGGAAATAGTAAGTGATAAGCCCTATACCTATGGTGTGTGTCTCCATTGTGTTTATTTTATACTCGGTTGGAGGTCGGAAATCGGTCCGTAACGACCGCCAACAGTCGGTTTGCTTGTTACTCTTGGAGGTTGCCACCTCCTAGATGGCTTGGTGGATTGAGGCTCCGTTGAAGCACGCAAGGAGATTGTGCGTGGCTCCGGAGAAGGTTTTGTTAGGGGGATTGTGATCACCCTGCGGGGATCGTGAAGAGCAACTCTAGTGGAGCGTGTCATTGAGTTACCGCACTCGCGAGTAGTGTCTTGGTGTGCCCGGAGTGGCCAGCGGCTTGAGAGCCTTGCCCAAGAACTATCGAGGTGTTGGTCGACACAACAAGGATTAGCTTGGTGGCAAACAAGTGAACCTCGGGATAAAAATCACCGTGTCAAAATTGTCTAATCTTCTCGGTGGTTTGCATTTCTCAATCACAAGCATTGTATTCATATTATTATATATCTTGTGCTTGTATGGTTTCTCTTACAATTAGTTGGCTTGTGTAGCTTGCTAGTTGTCTTCTTGCTTGTGTAGCTAGAAGTAGTGATCTTGTGAGCTTGTGTAGCTTAATTTGTGTAGCTAAGTAAATTGAGCCTTTGGATTAGACTTGTGTAGTCTTGTCCATTGAGCATTGTTAGTGAGCTTTGTGCATTTGCTTACTAATTGTGTAGGAGCTCCCTGGTGTGTGAAGTACTAGTGGCATAGGTTTATGTGACCTTGCTCCTAGAATTAATTAGGTGAGCTTGTGCTACCCCGGCACCTTATTTGTTTGTTTAGGATCTTTTATAAGGTGCTAGAAAACTTATATAGAAGGGGTGAAGTCTTGGCTAGACCGATAATTTTAATTCCGTATTTGTTTCGGTTAGCCGGTGGGTTAAATTTTAAAAAGGACTATTCACCCCCCTCTAGTCCGCCAACTCGACCCTACAGTTGCACACCTACCACTGCTTCTCATCGTCGTTTTGCCACCGGACGTGCTCCTACGTGCGAAAACTCGAGCCACCGGCCGCCTCGCTGCCACGGGCCAAATTCCGGTCGTCGCCGCCCCCTGCCGCCCAGTGAGAACATCCTTGAGTTCCCCTCGCGCTCCTTGTTGGCGCTTCTTATGATCCAATATCAGAATTGAGAATTCTGGTACTAGGGTAAGGAGTGTTTTAGTGGTTTTCCTTATGTCTTAGTAAAATATATAAATATTCTGCAAGCGCAAAGAATCACCGCTGTAGCACTTCACCTGGGAGTATCCCAAGGTATCGTAATTTATATTTCCGCAGGGAAGCTTTGGCAAGAATACTAGTGAACAGATATTCGAGACTATCAGAGAAGGGTACACAACTAGGCAAGACAGGGGATAACGGTATTGGATAGGAGTGGATATACCGGACACACAGCTCAAGGGATACTCTGGTAAGGGAGAGAAGAGATAGATAGCTGGGAGGACAACGATAAGAGATAGAGGACTCATGTATACTTTATCTACCTATGTCATTCTAACTTAGCGATACAACGGCTACAGAGCCAGCACTAGGAGATCTGGGTTAACACTATTGTCTTAGCTTCGGGACAAGGGAATCTGTGACACACAGAAAGGGATGAGAAGGGGTGCCACCAATTCCCAACTGGGGAATCCTATGGACCGGAACTAACGTGATGGGCTACGAAGACCGAAAGGGCTGTCACCACCTTACGGCTACCACCTCCGTTGCGACGGGAATAAACTAAGGCCACTTGCTAGTCTAGGAACCACTCCTACACTAGTCAACAACTACTTACTCTGCTAGCTAGAGCAAGCAACCTTGTCAATACTCTTGGTGACAATTCACCTTCAGTATCAAGCAAGATCGAAGAACCAGCCAAGACAAAGACTTAAACAAGACTACAAGCACTAGAACTATAACTGGCTATAGTCTAAACAAGATATAGATGCAACTAGAATAAAGTAGAAGCAAGATATAAATGACAAAGGCAAGTGATAAAGATAACTATATTGATAACTCAAGGTCTTACAAAAGGAAAAGTAGAAGCAGATACAAGAGCTATTACCAGAGCTTCTGAAGGCGACTCCGAAACCTCCGAGGCACAGCTCGACTCAACCCTAACTCCCAACTAAACTATCCTAACTCTAATAGAATGAAAGTGGAAATGAGCTCCTTGGCTTGGTCTGTGTTGAATGAGTGAATTGCCACTGCTTAAATAGGCGTCCAAGGTCGGTTTGGAGGAGTAACGGTCAAGGTAGAGAAGAGGCGGTGCCCCGGCTCCTTCAGGCGAAGGAGGTCGGTTTGGGCGAACCGACTGGTTCGGCCGAACCATCCATCCCGCACCGCCTCCATCCCACGGCCCTGATGCATCCCTGGGGTCGATTGCTGGCTTGGGGGCGGTTCGGCCGAACCAGGCCTGGCCCATGGCCGCACCCCATGCCCCCCCCCAGCACCGCCTCTGGTACTGGATCCCCCTGGGCTGCTTTCTAGTGTTGGACTTCGTGTCTTTCTGGCCCAGTGGTGATGTGGTCGTGGCCCGGGATGAGATGGCTGCTGTCCACATGTCGTTTGTTGTGTTCACTTGATACTTGTTGACTTGGACGACTCTCGGTGACGTGCACGGCTAGGGGGGTAACCGGCCGAACGGAGTCGTTCGGCCGATTCGGTCAATTTTGCCCCCAATAGCGCGTATTTGTCGTAGTTGTACCTGCACAAGTGACACTCACCAAAACTCGTGGAACTTTATTAGAAATAAAACCTATGTACATGGAATGTTACATATAACCTCATTTATTCCCGAGTATTGGTGGTCGGATTTGGGTTGTAACGACCGCCAACACTCCTCTCTCAACTGCGCCAGCTCGCCGCCGCCCTAGTCCACCAAATCACCGGCGAGCCGGACGCCCAGAGCCGCCATCAGCAGGGGGAGCGGAGCGCAGCGGCAGACTGGCGTCGGGAGGGAGGGAAGGACATATCTGCAACAGTTAAATAATTCTAGGGAGGTTTCTATAAAACCGGTTGCAAAACCGCCCCACAATACCACTATAGAGGGTTATGTGCACCGGTTTCTATAGTTTGGGGGCTGGTTATTCGGTTTTATAGTTTGGGGGGTGAAGTGTTCTAGAGTTGATAGTTCAGGGGGTTATGTAGACTTCTTCCTCAAAAAAATATGCATCTCCATGGGATTTGAACTCACGACCTCTCTGCATGCCTTGTGTAAAGCCTCATAATCATCCGACCTACATAACACATATGACCTATGCAACACATATGACCTAACACTAGAAATACAAACACCATAGAACATAGGACATAGGGTATTATACCTCCAAGTACCTGGAACCTGTTTAAGCTCTGCGTCTTGTGTTACATCAAACATACTAACTCCATGATCCCCCACCTACAAATCTACCACTTAGATATCCCTTGTGGATTGCCGGTCTTAAAGTCTCACACTAGATACCGAAAAAGGGTACATTGATTCATTGATTTACAACCAAATAGTTGTGGATACATTGATCCATCCTCTCGCGTGCCCAAAGCAAAATATCTCACTGGAAATTAACTTTTAACGCCTGATTAGTGAAATTCAAATACTATTGCTGTCAAAGAACTACATTGAACATACTGAGTACATACCATTCTTATTGAGGCTCCACACAATCTTAAGAGTAAAATGCTTGGCGGTGCCTAAACTTGTATTGATGTGTCACTTAAGTCCCTGAATTCTCAAAATGTATTTTTACATCACTCAACTTCTCCTAATGTGTTATATGGGTGCCTAAACTCTAAAAGTGCATTTTTAAGTACTCAAACTTGTACAAATATACCATTCAAGTCCATAAACTACCATTTTTTTTAATAAACTATGCAAACTCACACCACATCCGCTGGATCCCCATCCGATGGCCACATAGAGAGGTGGAAAATTTTAGCACTTAAACCCTCCCACCATTAGCTTTTCTAATCACAATTTATCTAAAAACCCCTCCTAACATCGGATCAGTAGCGCGCCATTTCCCCTCGCGAGTCATGACCATGGAAAGGCGAATCATCACCGCCGCCCTCGGATTCGACGCGGACGGGCACTTGACGACGCCGCCACCCTGCCATCAGCTCCTTTGCTGCCTATGTACTCAATGCCCCGCCGTTGCTGGGCCTCGTCGATGACCTCTCCTAGAGGTCATCTTCCTCCGCCTACCTACCCTCGCGGACATCGACCAAGCCATCACCGTGTGCTCCACCTTCCGCCGCGTCATCGCCGCCCGCTCGTTCCGCCGCGGCCTCCGATCTGCCCACCGGGCGCCCTGGCCTGGCTTCGTCCAAGACAAGTTCTACCACGCCGAGGCGCCCCACTCGTGTGCGCCATACGCCCGCTCCCTCACTGGAGGCGCCGACTTCTCCTTCCTCCACACTCCGGGCGCGCCCTTGGCCTATCCACGACGTCCGCGTCCAGGCTGAGCCCCGCGGACGACAACACGAGGCCCAGCAGCGTGGAAATCACGCGCGCAGCAATTGACATTGTTGTTGTTGGAGAGAGAGAGAGAGAGAGAGAGGTGATGGGGACGCGTGGGACGAAGAAGACGAAGGGGATGATTTGCCGGCTCAAAAATTAAGATGCGATGGGTATTTATTTCTGCCGAAAAGAATGAAGAGCACGAGATGGTCAAAGGGAGGAAGATATTTTTTTTTTGAAAAGGGAAACTTTATTAATCTTAGACAATTACATCAAGATGATGCAATCAAACTAAGATCATTTCCGGCCTCTGCATAGCTAAGATGCACACAGCCTATAGAAGAAAAAGAAAAAGAAGAAAAAAAGACATGACAACCTATGACATGTCGTAGCGAACTACACCACACAGCTTATTCTTCAAATCTGACCACTACCCTAGCAACACCTGAACTCCCAAAAGGCTCTCTAAAAGCAACGCCCCTAATAAGGAAACGATATGCAACATACAACATCATCGTGGCCATAGTACAACTAATAAAAAGTCAGACCATTGGTTTTCACCCTAGAGAATAGTTCATCGAACCCCAAACAATGCCTTCAACAAGGCCAATGTCAGGCACAACCAGCTAAGATCAGGCCTAGGAATTTCTCCCCGGAGTCGAGGAAACGGTACCCAAAACGAAGATCCTCGGTGTTGTCCTCCTTTCCGAGCAGTCCAACCATAACCCTGAATCTGAGCCGACTTCGAGCGGTCGTAAACTCTCACCATCCCACGAGAACTCTATCACAAAGTGCGTAAAAAGCACACGCACAAATTCCATAGGATCAACGTTAGAGTAGTTGATACCGTGAATCGAAACAAAGATGACTTCGGACTTTGAGTTAGAGTAGTCCATGGGAATTGCCTATGCATGAAGAAATCAGGGTGAGAAATAGTTGCACCAGAAATACCGGATCGGTGAACGACAACGAAGGTGATGAATCCGTGCCGGTGGGAGATCCGAGGGCCATCAGGTTCCGATCCCGTCACCCAAAGACACGCACACCGCCAGCCGTCACTGGCGGCACCACAACCACGCACTGCGCGCCACGCCGTCAAGCGGGCGCACGTTGCTCGCCGCCACCGCGCGTCCCTGGTCACCGGTTGCGCTGCCACCAGCCGTCACTGTTCCCTCGCCTTGCCACCGTCGTCGTTCCCTTGAATCTAGATCTTGAAAGTTCACCACACAGGGATGAAGGGGAAGGAGAGGATTGGGGAAAAAGTCCTGCCGCCGCTGTCGTTGCGGCCTACCGGTCTTCCGACGGCGCTCTCTAGCGGCGGCAAGGCAGCGGGGGCCAAGATGGGTAGGGGCACTGGGGCGGCGGCGAGTTCCGCCCGAGCTGCCCGTCTGGGCGACGCGGGGAAAAAGATGGATCCCAAAGGTAGTAAGATATGACATAGGAGTATGAACAGGAAGATTCACCAATCAGTTTCCTTGACTAGCGAGAAAACGGAAGGATGGTGCAAGCAGCTGGACGACGAGATGAGATGTCAGAAAGCCTCCAGGGCAGCCTGCAGCAGAGCCGCCTGCATCTCGAGTTGCTCCTCGTTCCAGCTAGCGATGACGAGGAGCCGGCGTCCTTCAGGGTGATCTGCATGTTGGGGGAGTCCGAGTCCGCGTTGAATCTGAGGGCGGCGGTGGCACGACCTCCGTTTCTGACCCGGCGTTAGGAGGGAGTTTTTAGATAAATTATAATTAGAAAAGCTAATAGTGGGAGGATTTAAGTGCTAAATTTTTCACCTCTCTACATGTCCATCGAATGGGGATTCAGCAACTATGGTAGGAGTTTGCACACGAAGCTAGTTTACATAGGATACGTTTCTAATCTTGACGTTCTCATTCAACTAATAAACACATAACTTGCAAAACCAGGCTATGCCATTGTACAAGTTTTCATTGCGCGTTCTCATTCACCTCATCCAAACCCCATAATCTTGGGAGCCAAGCGTAGCAGCGGCTCCAGCGTGTCCGGCGCGAACTTGCGCGCAAACAAGTAGCAGACACCGCTCGCCCCGCCATTGCCGCCGCCGCCGCAGTTCTTGCCAGCGCCGCCGCCGCCGCCTCCTTCCCTGATCTCCCTGATCAGCGCCTCCGACACCTCCCGCGCGCCATGGGTGCGCGGGTGCGAGCCGCCTCGCCTCCAGTCTGCGTACGTGAGCGTCCGGTTGGCGTTGCGCCGCCCCCACCCCAGGACGCTCAGCAGCGTCGGCAGGTAGTGCTCCTCGGCGAAGCAGAACCTCCGGCGGCCGCAGTACTCGAGGAACGCCGGGAAGTAGGCGCCGTCGGCGACGAGCTCGAGCGCCATGGCGCGGTCCATCTCGAACCACTGGGCGCCCTTGCGCCACCGCGCCAGCGTGATGTTGCCCCGCCGGAGGAAGAAGGGGTCGTACCGCACCTCGCTGTCGTGGTTGACGAAGCTGTCCACGAAGCTGGTGTTGGCGCCGGTGAGCACGGCGTGCACGGTGGTGAGGTTGTAGATGGGGATGCACGACTCCGAGAGCAGAACGAAGCGCTCGTTGCCGTGGTCCAGCAGCGCGTTCGCCACCAGCCGCCGCTCCGCCGCCACCAGGCTGACGTCTCCCCAGAACGTTTTCTGCAGCCATGCATCAAAGCTGATTCATTGCCAGTGGATTCTTTTTATTTGTATAGATAGATGCATAACGATTGATCGATCACTTCATTTCCTACAATATATCGCTCTACTCTCTCTAAAAAAAAGCATTCTTGTATTCAAATTTTATCAGAAAAAATAAATCGTCTTTCTCCATTTAGTATATGTAGTATTTGAATGTTTCAATCGATTAGTGCCAAATATAACTAAAAAATAAGACAGTTCATGTTATATTTTAGTGTTAATCTATCCTAACATTTGTAGGATACATTAAAATTTTGTCAGAAAAAATAAACTATTTTACTTTGTTTAGTGTATATATGTACGTGAAGCCACCAATCAATTAGTATCAAATATACGGTAGCTACTAAATAAGACAATAAATATTGTCTCATTTTCATGCTAATATATCCTTAATTTTTATAAAATGACTTTTTTCTGTAGACCCAGGGACTATTTAGACTCTTTGGTAGATTTAGATTATTACCTGGCTAGGAATCCTGCGACCATAGAACACGGAATCCTTGGGTGGCGAGCCGGTGTAGGAGGGATCTGTGTGCACGTAAATGGAGTAGAGGCCCTCGTGCCCGTGGAAGAACTTCTCCCACAGAGGCCGCAACGGCAGCTCGCCCCTGACCAAGAACAGGAATGCAACCTTTGGCACACGGTGGTACGGCGTGCCCCGCACCTTTGGCGCCATGGACGCCCACCAGAGCAGCTCCTCGTCGGTCATGTTGCTCGGCATGGCACCACTCGGCGAAAGGAAGCCGATTTGCTGGTTTTCGGCTGGCGTTGAGGATGGCACAGGTGGAGGCGGTGATGGCGGAGGCTGCAGCGGCGGAGGTGGTGACGGCGAAGGCAGTGACAGTGGAGGTGGAGGCGGTGATGGCGGCGGCACCGTAGCGGTGTGCAATGGTGGCAGGTAAGGGAGGTAGAAATTCGGAAACTCGGCGTTGGAGGTCATGCCCAGGACAAAACCCAAGGAGAAGCCGAGGAGCATAGGTACCACGTTGAGCAGCTTCCTGCCTACGTGAGACACCGGGAGGGTCATATTCGTGTCCTTCATGCTTGATCAAGACAGAAATGCTACAGCAGGCAGCAGCTAGCCGTGTTTATATATGACCGCTGCTAAGTCAACTACCTCGTTGAGGTGACGATGAATACACGCACTCCACGCCCACATATCCACTTTGCTTCGCCTGCAAATTCTACATGTGTGGCTTGTGGATGCAAAAGTTTTGTGGCGTTGACTGGATAATTACCAATGCAGTCTCAGTGGCAAGGTGGAACTAGCTGCTAGCCTATGCATTTTAATGGTCTTTATTGTTACATTTATTTGATACTCCTCCATACCTATAAAGTAAAGTCATTTAGAACAGTGACACGGTTAAAGCATAACTTTGACTTCTTATTTTTATAAAAGTATTTGTTAAAAACTGACATATGTATACTTGTATGAAAGTATTGTGCGGGAAAAATCTATTCACGTAGTTTTCACATTTTCAAACTCAACAACTTAAAAATTATTTATGATTTATATTCCCAATGTTTGACTGAATTTTTTCCATATGGAGGGAGTACTCTGTTTATCCTAAATTACATGTATTTATTTTGTTTTCTTAAATACATTAGTAAATATTATGTGTCTAGAAAGCAAAACCGAATTGTATAATTTAGGTAGAGTATTTTCCAAAGAAAGCAGAAGCAGTATAACGGCAAGTTAATTTAATCATTCTGTTGGTACAGGACAAACAAGGGAGTGTCGACCTGTCAAGTGTGACTTATCTTTTTTTGGTTAAATGTAAATCAATAAATCACATTCCCAGCAACAAGCACGTCAATCTCTATACAGATAAAAATGGGCAGAAAAGTGACTTGTCCTAATGAAAAAACCTTCAGGCGAACAATACTCAATAGACCAAAAAAAAACTAGCTTTAGAATCATTTCTAGTACGTGCATGTATTATTATGGTCAGACGAGCATATGACACGTCAATGGTAAACGCCAAACGTTGGATAGGGTTGGGTCTTGGTTTAGGAAGAAAACGTAGGAGTGACACAACTGGAGAGGTAGAGTAAACGAGGATAGATAACTTGTAATGCTTGTTCCCGTATTTTATATTCTTCATAAGAGGCCTAGGGCAAATACATAGCAAAGCTAGAAGCTGCATAACCCTACTACCACTGCTCAGAAATCAACATCACAAACGGTCAACCACAAACCGTTTGTGAATACCCCTCATCACAAACGGGCATCACAAACGTTTTGTTAAAACCGTTTGTGATGTGGACCATCACATTACGAACCGTTTGTGATGGCACATCATCACAAACGGTTTTTCTTACAATACAAACAGTTAACACGAACCGTTTGTGATGCCCACATCACAAACGGTTTGTAGCAAAAACTCTTTGTGATGATGTGTATGGTACACGTTAAAACCACATTTTGAAGTAGTAAATCAATTCAAATCAAAAAGTATTGAACTACAAAGTTGTATGCCTTATCAATATAATATGTAGAACTTTATTTTGGTCATTTCTTCATTCGATAAATTCATATGAATATTGTTCATAAAATTCATCTCTCTTCTCCTAGAGTTTCCTAAAACTATAAGAGAGACCTATAAGATTTATGAACAATGTTACTCTCACTATACCGTATCGAAAAACGGTCAATATCAAAGTTGTAGATCTTCAGAAGTTATAAAACTTTGTAGTTGACAACTTTTTAATTTGAAATTATTTTACTAATGAAAAGTAAGTTTGTACTCAAAATTTGAAATTTGAGTTTTTCCAAACGACCTCGGATGAAAAAACGGTCAACATGAAAGTTGTAGATCCTCACAAGTCATACAACTTTGTAGTTTACCACTTTTTAATTTAGTTTTGTTTTACTAATGTGCAACATACTCTCTATTTTTTTTTCAATTAAGAAATGAGGCTTGGCACATGTTCTGAAAAATGTTGCGTTTTGGGGTCTCCAACATAAATTGCCGAAGTCCACCTTAGCTCTAGATTGAACATACTGGTATATGGACAAAGGTACACTACTACATATACCCAACACAAACGGTTCCAAACCCCACCCATCACAAACCATTTGTGATTTCCTGCGTTCAAAACAAACCCAAAAAATACGAAAACAATAGGGAAAAAATTATTTTCATTTGGGGAGGCCACCACCCACCCAAGCCATTTTTTCGCACATAAATCGAGCGCTTCGCGGCCGGCCGGGTTCGAACTCGTGATCTCTCCTTCCGCGCGTAGCCTCCTCTACCACTGCAGCACTCCATTACCTATGACTAAATGCTGTTTTGTTCCTATCATATTATACCAAACGAGTCTAAATTGCATGTTTGAGGCCCTAAATGACTTCAAATCAAAAGTGTTGAACTACAAAGTTCATAACTTCTGAAGATCTACAACTTTTATGTTGACGTTTTTTCATCCGAGGCCGTTTACAAATTTGAATTTCAAATTTGAGAATATTCAAACTTAGATCTAGCTAACTAGATGACTTCAAATGACAAAGTTTCCAACTACAAAGTTTCATGACTTATCAAACCACATTTTGAAGTAGTAAATCAATTCAAATCAAAAAGTATTGAACTACAAAGTTGTATGCCTTATCAATATAATATGTAGAACTTTATTTTGGTCATTTCTTCATTCGATAAATTCATATGAATATTGTTCATAAAATTCATCTCTCTTCTCCTAGAGTTTCCTAAAACTATAAGAGAGACCTATAAGATTTGTGAACAATGTTACTCTCACTATATCGGATGAAAAAATGGTCAACATGAAAGTTGTAGATATTCACAAGTCATACAACTTTGTAGTTTACCACCTTTTAATTTGAATTTGTTTTACTAATGAAAAGTAAGTTTGTACTCAAAATTTGAAATTTGAGTTTTTCCAAACGATCTCGGATGGAGAAACAGTCAAAATGAAAGTTGTAGATTTCAACATGTCATGAAACTTTGTAGTTGATAACTTTGTCATTTGAAGTCATCTAGTTAGCTAGATCTAAGTTTGAATATTCTCAAATTTGAAATTAAATTTTGTAAACGGCCTCGGATGAAAAAACGATCAACATAAAAGTTGTAGATCTTCAGAAGTTATGAAACTTTGTAGTTCAACACCTTTTGATTTGAAGTCATTTAGGGCCTCAAACATGCAATTTAGACTCGGTTTGGTATAATATGATAGGAACCAAAACAGCATTTAGTCATAGGTAATGGAGTGCTGCAGTGGTAGAGGAGGCTACGCGCGAAGGAGAGATCACGAGTTCGAACCCGGCCGGCCGCGAAGCGCTCGATTTATGTGCGAAAAAATGGCTTGGGTGGGTGGTGGCCTCCCCAAATGAAAATAAATTTTTTCCCTATTGTTTTCGTATTTTTTGGGTTTGTTTTGAACGCAGGAAATCACAAATGGTTTGTGATGGGGGGTTTGGAACCGTTTGTGTTGGGTATATGTAGTAGTGTACCTTTGTCATATACCAGTATGTTCAATCTAGAGCTAAGGTGGACTTCGCAATTTATGTTGGAGACCCCAAAACGCAACATTTTTCAGAACATGTGCCAAGCCTCATTTCTTAATTGAAAAAAAAATAGAGAGTATGTTGCAATGACCCATATAACACTATATACTGGATAAATCGACACCTTAGGACAATCCTAACTCAAAGGTTATCACATAGTTTTCATACTATGTCATATAAATACTAGTCATATAAACTATACTTCCAATGCATGGTTTCTTTAAAATAAAAGCTCATCCAATAATCATCTTTAGTTTTTCTATCCTTTCCTCACTTGTCATCTCTTACTCTTTTTTTGTTCTTGCGTAGAGGTAGTTTCTTCCATAGACACAATTTCTTCAGTTTTCTCCCTCTCTCTCCTTATTAATTCTTTTACCATCTTTGTTTTTCTTACATGGCACTATATTTAAAGTACTCTTAAAACTATAGAAACTGGTTGAGGTGAAGGATTGAAACTGCCCTTAATACCACTACTACAAAAAATAAGTTTCTAGAGGTGATGTGCACTTGCTTTTTGCAGCTAGAAATAGTTATTAGAGCGGACTCGGAGCCACCCCTACTAATGACATTTCTAGTGTGACCAACCCCTTGGAAATGGATTTCCAGAAAATCAAAAAATAATAAAGAAATAAAAACAACAAAAAATGAAAAAAAAGTAACTCATCCAAGCAGCCACCACGAACGCTTACCTCTAGCCTCGCGCAAAACCTCCTCTCCACCGCACCACATAGTCACTTGTAACTTCATGAGATATGCTTTGCTTTTGTATTAACTTTAAAAATATTTCTTATTGTAGATGTTTTTTATCCACAGAAAAGCGCGTTTGGATTCTCTCCCACACCAACCTTCCACGCATTGGCACCGGCCAAACACATAATTCAACTACGGAAGACAGAGCATGCCAAATTGGGAACTAGTTTCACTGCAGTCCAATCACCTATAGTTGAGTCACTGACAGGTGGGCTAGCTTGCAATCAGACCCACCTGTCAATGAGTCAACCATAGAGGAGACTCATCCCCAAATTGCAGCCCGTATCCAAAGGTGCAATCCGCTAGGGTCAACAGCCAAATTTTGGCCTAGCTTCTGGGACACAAATTCAAACATACTTACATACCCCAATTGACAAGCTACTGTATTTTTCTTTCTCCTTGCACAATTTTTAGGTTTAATTATGTATGAATGGGCATCTATCTATACTTTTTTTAAAGAAATTCAAAAAGTTAAAACTATAAGTCAATTTATAAAAATATTAATATCTTAATATCGAATAAACAGTTAAGATTTATCTATGAAAGTAGTTTGATGTTGTAGATAATTTCTTATTTTTCTATAAACTCGGTCAAACCTACACAAGTTCGTATAAACTTAAAATGACTTATAATTTACAATAGAGAAAATAATTTTTATTCATAGCAGCAAAAAAGCTTCTATGGGGCTGTTTAGTTCCTGGAAAAAGGTAAAAAGTGAAGTGAAAAAGTCACATCGGACACTGTAGCACTTTTCGTTTGTTTGTGGTAAACATTATCCTACCATGACCTAACTAGACTCAAAAGATTCGTCTCGTCGTGTACATCAAAACCATGCAATTAGTTTTTTTTTACCCACGTTTAATATTCCATATGGGAACTAAACAGGGCCTATGGACGAAACATTGCCCCCATTCTATTCTGTTTTCTTTTACATTAAATCTAAACCAATTTGGTATAGTGTTGATTCAAGAAGGCAATTGGTGCTTGAATCCCGCGATGTGTTTTTGCTCTGTTAGGGTATGGGTGTGGGTCAAATTCCATACCCATGGATTTGTTAATGGGCAAAAAGATAAACCAAGTGGGTTTTGTGGGCGTGGGTCAAAACCCGCAAACCCATGGTTTTTTTTTAACCCGGCCTATTCTACCGTACGAGCTCATAATACATCTAAATATCTTTTTTTATGCGGAAATACATCTAAATATCTATACCGACCCATTTAGTGAGTATAAAGTGCCGCCACTAATCGTCATGTACTGTTGGTTGAACTATTTATTATCTTGTGTATTCTTGTTAGTTTACATGAATATTACATGCATATATTTTGAAGGTATTGTGTTGTATATATATATGGCTGATGTTTGTTGACTTCCTGAGTTGTCGGGCATGTGCATCCTCCCGTTAATCCAGTGGGCATGGGTTTGGGCACAAATTTAAATCTATGACGGGTCATGGGTTTCTTAACGGGCTGATTGGTGCTTTACGTGCATGGGTTTTATACCCATTGCCATCTTGAAGCATGATTGTTTGGATAGATGCCAATTCATTGATTTGCCCGTACCAGGGTGCACTTGCAGTGTTCTTGTTCTCACAAATTTGACCGAAACAACCGCATGTCTAGGGCTGGACAAAATGCTCGAAGCTCGTTAGCTCGCTCGGATCGCAGGCAGCTCGGCTCGACTCGGCTCGGCTCGGTGCATATTCCTAACAAGCTGAGCAAGAGTTTTTGCTCGTTAGTATAACGAGCGAGTTCGAGCCAGCTCGCGAGCTGCTCGCGAGCCAAACGAGCTAGAAGGTTTAAAAGACTAACGTGCAAATTATTAATTAATAATAATATATGTACTATATGTGCAGTTCTAAATGATGCCATGGTTATATTCTATTATTATAGTATGATAGGGTAGATTTTGAAGGTATTAAGACCATATAAATACTATAATTTCTTATATTATATATATTATTGTGGCAATTTTAAATTTAACTCTAGCTCACAAGCTTAACGAGCCAGCTCGTGAGCTTAACGAGCCAAGCCGAGTCAGGATTTTTGCTCGTTTTCTTAACGAGCCGAGCCGAGCTGGCTCGTTTGGCTAACGAGCTCGAACGAGCCGAGCCAAAACGAGCCGAGCTCGCTCGATATCCACCCTACGCATGTCAAACATTATTTTTTATAAAAATAAACTAAATCCAAACATGCACTTAGTATATTTATTCAAGCCAACAAAGAAACAACTCTAGATTTGGTCTAACTCAACCTATTATAACTTTGACTAGATTTATGAAAAATACTATCAACATTTATTATTTTAAATAGGTATAGTGCAAAATATATTACACGAAGAATCTAATGATACGTTGTAAGTATGATAATTATTAACATTTTTAATTATAACTAGTAGCGTGCACATGCGTGTCGACAGGCACGTGTATTAAAAGGCATAGTAAATAAAAATATATTCAAAAAATTTAACCTGTGACATAATAATTATTTTTCAGCATCCAACTATCATATAATAAACGTTGATAAGATGAAAATAACCAAGACTCTTACTGAAGCAACATAAGTAGAAAGCGACACGTGATTTAGACAACAAAATGAACAAAGTATATATATACTTGTAAACAATAATTTTATATTTATTTTATAACAAAGATGTATATAAAGAAATCGTTGGGTACCTGATCAATCGTAGGATATCTGCATGCTCGTGCTTGCATTCAGATTGGAAACACTCCTATATACCTACCTTTTCGCATCTAAAGCCAAGTGTGATCATCAATTCTGCTATCTAGTTTTCTACCTCTCTCTCTCTGATCTTTGGATGGAGATCCAATGATTGTGATGCCGCGCGTGTATTAGAAAACATAATAAACAATAATTTTATCTTTTGAAATTGGATTGAATTTTAAATTTGTATGTTATGAAATTTTTTAAAACAGAGTATCCTAATCCTAAATATTTTAAATGATATAAATGCATACCTAGATTGATATCATAGAGAGAAAATTATCTCTGGATTGGGAGTCCCATTCTTGAAGCTCAAATGTCAAATATGGCAAGTCAGCACAACCCAATCTTCACTGGATAGCTCTGAGAAGAATGGGACCAAATAAATTTGAAGGCACCCCTTGCATTGCGGCCTCAATCACAACATCAAGGCAGAATAATGAAACCTAAAGGATTCAGTCCTACTTTGGTACAAATTAGCTCATGTAATGGGAATATCGTAGGTGTATAAGCCAACTTAGGAAAAAAAACATAGAACCGTAAATGCATGAGCACCTTAATGCAGGGAAATCTGGAATGGAAGAGGATAATCTGGTCAGTGGTGACAGCACTAATAAAATAGAACATAGTAATTTTATAGAGTGAAAGTACAATTTATGGCACTTGATGTGTAAGAACAAACTTGACTGGCAAAGGAATGAAAAATTCTAATGGAATTGCCTGATCTGCCATGGCCAGATAACTGTATGCTGAGTTCAATCAATCTGAAAGGTCTCTGCTTGTTTTCAGGGCCCTGCCGAAAATTTGTACTCAACAATTATTACAAAAGAGCTCAGTGTAAAGAGAGAAAAGAATGAATATTATAGGAAGACGACTCACTGGCAAAGGTGGAATATTTTGGTTAGTTTCAAAAGACCATGTTGCCCGTTTCATTGGTCATCATCTTTTGAAGAGTCTTTATTGTCAGGAGAAGCAGCTTAAACTTTTCCTCTATAAACAAACACACAGACAAAATAGGTGTAACATTACTCATATAGATAAACAAAAATTGTGATATGCAGGCAACATGAATTTACATTTTCCAACTGAAAAGCACCAAGCACCAAGCACGTCCACCATTGTGATATGGTTGTATGCACACTTTTCCACCCAGATTAAATCATACCTGAAGCTAGCGAAGAATTAGGTTTTAGTCATGGCAACATGGAACATATGTTACATAAAAACGGATAGGATCAGATATGAGAAGTTGGATAGCTGTATGGAACAACCAAAACAGTCCATTTATGCCCAAAATCTAACAAGCTAATAATCAGGATATTGTATTTATGAAGTAATGGAGATTTACTTACCTACATAGGAAGACCAAAACCAAACAGCTGGAATCTTGAAACGCACACCCATCCATAGTTAGAGCTTCCCACTTCCTCCAACAACAACAACAACATAGCCTTTTGTCCCAAGCTAGTTGGGGTAGGCTAGAGGTGAAACCCAAAAGGTCAAAAAAAAAACAGAAAAAGAGTTAGAGGAAAGCAGAAAAGAAAGCAAAGATCACGGCTCAGGCACATTAATTGCTAGTCTCCAAGCGCTCCTATCCATAGCTAAATCCTTAGAGATTCCAATGGTATCTCATGCAGTTAAATAATAGTTCAAAAATGGCGTACAGATTTCTGCACCAAGAGCACATTAATTTTCAGGAGAGGCACACAAACCTAACGTATCGACCATGTATACCCTAGTGCTTGAAGACACCACTTCATTTGTTGACCTCAGCACAAAATTGAGCTTACGTTTCTTCAGTGCCTGTAACAACATGTACAAAGATATGGTTCAGATATGTTGGAATAACAAATTGAATGGCATCTGATACCAGTCCAGAGTTGGAAATCCAAATTAAAATGCATGACAATCTTCATGCTGAAGAAATTCAAATTTCAAACACTGAAGGTTACACCTGTAACTCTTTTGAGTATTGCATTGTTTTGACTTTTTAGTATCCAACAAGATATGATACAAAATAGAGGTAAGAAACAAGTAGTAAAATGACAAATGTCTCATAAACTACAAGCTGATTAAAAGGGTAAGAAAAGTGTCATTAACATACTAAGGAAAAATTCTTGCAGTCCTGAGGATGTCTTGGCACAAGAATTAGTAGTAGCGTGGGATACATCTTGATTAACTCATCATGAACCCGGAGAATGACTGAAAAAATAAAGCAAAAAAAAAAACCGATGGCCTGTGACAAACTGAAAGCCCATTTCTTTATGTTGAGAACAAGTATAATAATGCATGAATGCAATGCCTCAAAGTTACTCCACATTGAGATTGAAAAATGCAGAAGGGATGAATAAATAACTGAGATACACTTTCACAAATGATACTCCATTTTTCCTGATCAGCATACTGACGGAAACACAGAAGAGTAGGAAGATTAAGGATATGACAGAAGATCAGCCATAAGAACCTACCATGAATGAAGTTATGGAGTAGGTAACTCAAACAAAGAAAATTTAGGGCCCGTTCGGCATGAATCCAGATTCTATCAGAAATGTTTCAGATTCAGATTCTCATTTAAAATGTTTCTCTGCTGAAACAGAATCACCTGTTTCGCTGCCAATGGTTTCAGTCCAGATTCTTTCGTTTGGCACACCACACAATGATTCTAGTTCATTTCAGGGAGAATCTGGACCTGAAACCATTCAGATTCATAGTCGGTGAAAAATGGAAGGCGGGAACCAGCAATCTTCCTCATGATCTCTGGATAATCTCCAAACACCAATGGATGCAGGATCCTGGAAGTTTGTTATATTCTTGTGTCACAATTAAGAACGAGGGTGAAGTGAACTAACAGTTCAGTTTTCTTTTTTCTTTTTGAATGCATCATTATTCAGTCTGAATTCCATCGGTGGATCTCAAGCTTCTTATTCTTTGAAACGACCATATACATTAACAGTTAGTTATAGGAAAACATTTTTTATGCTTAACCAAAATGATGGACAAGCTTTTAACTATTCAGTGGTACAGGGATTTACCTGAAGCAACTCATCAATATAAATAGTTCGGAGAAGCAATTTGTTTAATAATTTAGTGCACTATGGCAATAGTAGAGTCAACACAACGCAACGTACCATCCAAATAAGAAAGTTTTTGCTCTTTCAGTGGCTTCAATATCTTCAGCTAAATCTGTGAATGGATAGAGCCACATGGTGTACATATTCAGGCCGATAATGCCCTTCTGTGCAGCCTGAAATAAAAATAAAGCAACAGAACAATTTTTCCTAACTTTGTAAATAAAATTGAGAAGGAAAAAAGAATCACCAGAGCAGAAAGCTCACTTTGTACTTCTGCTTGTAGAGCCTAACAGTTGATGCGTGAGCCAGTAGGCTGTGGTGTATGAACAAGTATGGCTCAGTTGTGGAGTTCCCAACTGTGCAGTTGCTCGTGCCAAATGGATATGAGCAGTGGTTTGGGGGGAGATCTCCAGTGTCAAAACCACCTTGAGTCATGATGTTTGGCTCGAGCATAGTTGTCCAATGGGCAACTCTGTCGCCAAACTCACGGAAACACACATCGGCATATGCTGTGAAATCGTCTCTGCATCACATATGCAACGAAGTATAAAGTGTTCTGGTTATATTTCAGATGGTTCTCATGGATTCGGTGTGGATGAAATCAGGAGGCCATTAAGGTAAGTTACTACTTACATGATTTTGGGGCTAACCCACCCACCGTACTCTTCCTCTAGGACCTGGGGAAGGTCCATATGGTAAAGAACAGCGTTAATCTGAATACCTATTAAAGGATCACTTACCCGTTAGAGACCCTACGTTCCAACTACCCACCCGAAACCTAGTTGGCTCGGCTAGCTTCCTTGCCCTTCGCACCCGTCGAGGGAAGTGCAAAGACCCTTGCTCATTTTTCACTACACCCGGGCGCCGATGTAGCGCGCCACTAAGGAAATGACGACCCGGTCCTTGCTCACTTGACACCGTGCCCAGACCACGACACGGCGCGTCTCGGGGGAGACGGCCCGGCCCTTGCTCATTTAACACCATACTCGGGTTCCGATATGGCGCGTCGCTAAGAGGGTTACGCCCCAACGGGATTCTCTTGGGTTTCATCTCCATATGAGTGGCTAGGTTTTACATTGGCTCGCCGAGCCTATCACAACCCTCCTCAAATAACAATTTGAATTTTGGGAAGCCACTCTTATCCTTTTTTTTTTCCTTTTCTTTTGTCATCATTGATTGACAATGCTGCATTGCAGATATCATAGAAACAGATAATCCAGTTACACATTCTGAATTAGACTGTCCTAAATAGACAAGATTAAACTTGGTGCCCTTCTTGAAAATAATTTTTTGCTCAGCCCCCAAAACAGGTTTGATCTATTAGAATCACACCATGAGTGAATCCCCTCTTCCCTAAAAAAATATGTTACTTATGCTGCAGCAACAAATAGAGAAATAATACCGATTGGCCATAGCTACAGAAAAGAAATAAAATGGCAATGAATACTGACCAGTGTGTCAAAAGCTGCCATTTGATTTTTTTTTCTCTATATGCTGCCCTTCCGAGCATCATGTGTGAGATAAAAATATACCACTCATAAAACTGGTCATGGGTGGAAGCGAATAGTGCAGGATGCACATCAAACAAAAGACTATGTCAAAGTTAAATAAAATTGCAGAAAGCAACGCACAATTAATATTTAAACAAAAGAATTGCAGTGCAGAAGTATATATTCATATAACAATGATGGAAAATTTCAGATACTAAGGCAATACCCAACTTCGGGATTGGTGATGCTCAAATCATCATATAAAGTCCTCGCAAATTCCTAAGAACTGTTCATTAAGAGGTCAGTTGTTTGCAGCTTCACCATATATAAGCTGATACCCATGATAACTGTCATTAGGAGGTTAATCTGCAGATTCACCATATATAAGCTGTAACATGAGTACGTGAACTCCATTCATCATTCATGTGAGGATAGAAATAAAAGAGGCTCTGAAATAGTCTGCGCACTTGCAACAGTTAGCAAGAGAACAAAACCAAACCTCGAGAGGCATAATCTTCTCCCTGATCTGCATCTCCTGCGTCCTTGATCTGCATCTCTTGGTGGGCATGAATCGGTCCACATCAGAGCCGAAGGCCGAGAAGAAAGTGAGTTGCGTGAGCACCTATGCTTCCACAAAATCACAGAGATAAGCATACGCACGGGTGCTATTCTATGTCGTTTCATCGCTCGGGACCTAGAATGCACAGCGTATAAACATCTGCTATACCTACTACTCGTACATACGTGTGCCTGAGGACGCCCCTTGGATGCAAGGAGGATGAAGCGCAGGCGAGGTGGCGTGCCGGAGACAAGCTCCCTTCCATCTGGAATAGCAGCATGCAGAGCATTGCCTACACTCCCGCGGCCGAGAGCACAAAGATGGCCGGCGTCAGGCAGGCAATTGCTGATAACCATGGCCATGGTCTGGATCGGGACCACGTGAGCAGGAACAACAAGATGCGCACGGGCTTGCTGGTCTCCAGCAGCTCCTTGACCCAATGTGCTGCTCCCTTGGTGATGACGCAGCTACTCCATTGTGGACAGATGCTCCAACGAAGAATTTAAAAGTTTAGGCAAACAAACTAATAATTAATGAACAAGAAGAGCACAAATTCACCAACCTCAATATGTTAAACACTCATCCGATCAACTAAAAAGAATCCATTACTGCTTTTCTTTTCACCTGCACAGCAGGTTGTATTTACAGCTTCCCTAAGAACACACCAGCACCTTTCAGAATCAGAGTGGAGGCAGGATAGCTGGATTGTGCTACTGGAATCTATACATAGATTATACATTTTTTCACAGTTTGTATCACAACAATCTGCCAGTGCAGTTTTCAACGACATTTCTTCGGAAAAACAGATTAAGCAGGATAAATACCGTCCCTGAGATTGGAGCATGGCACCACCTGCTTCCTGATCTCAATTAAGCAAATCCTGCTCCGAATTGGAGCCGGAATCCGATCAGCATCGCATCTGATCTTTCCCCTCCTCATATATCAGGATACGCCGCCGATCGAGCAGTCGAGTCGATCACAACTTTGTCAGAAACAAAAAGGGCCAAAAAAACCAAGAAGGAGCAATCGAATCCAACCAAGAAATCGAGCTCTCCCCCGGCGTCACATTGAGGAAGCGCCATCGGCAGTTGAGCAGAGGTGGGGTCGTCCCGGCGGCGGCCGATCAAGGGTGGGGGCGTCACGTCGAGGAGACGCAGGTGGCGGCAGATCAGGGGCGGGGGCGTCACGTCGGACGTGTGCGGACGGCGGCGGCGGCAGCAGCGGCAGCGACGAGGATCCCGCGCGGCGGCGACGGCGACGGCGACGACGATGCTCGCGCGGGGCGGCGGTGAAGATCCCGCGCGGTGGCTGCTCGTGCGAATAGCGAGGGAGTGTGGGTTGGCGGCGGCGCGGGTGGAGAAGGATGCAGAGCCGCAGAGGTGCGGCGGCGACGCGGGTGGAGGGCAGCAGGAGGTCTGCCGCGGGCCAGCGAGGCGACGGCGGCCGTGGAGGTCGCCCTGGGCGGTCGGGCGAGGCGGCGTCGTCCTCGCGATCTGCCGCGGGCGAGGGTGGAGGTGGAGGTGGAGGCGGCGGCGCGGTTCGGGCGTGGGAGGGGGTACTGTGGGTTTAGGTTTTTTTTTCCAAATCTGACCGCGGGTTCTAACTGTGGGACCGTATGTGTGGGTACGCGTGGGAGACACCGGTGAAAAAAGTTTTGAGTTGAGAAGGAGAAATCAACACAGGAATGTCCCTCCCCCTCTTTTTCATCGTCCTAGTTGCTGGCAGGTGGGTCCATCTGTGAGGTGGGTGGAAGTGGTGGGTGGGCCTAATCTCACTGCGTTTTCTTTGTTCTTGTACAGCTGTAAGAGTGAAACGTTAAGCACACTTAGATTTGCTCAACGTGCAAAAGCAATCAAGAACAATGCAGTAGTTAATGAAGAAAAGGTTGAGGATGTGAATGCGCTGCGTGAGCAAATCAGGCAGTTGAAGGTACAGTTGTTTAGCATCTTACAACTAAGTTCCTCTACAATGTTTTGCTATTTTGATTAAATTTTTACCAATAATATTTCACTTTCTGTATCATCACTGCAGGATGAACTTCACCGGGTGAAGTCTAATGGAGGATTAGAAGGAAACAATGGCAATACCACTGGATGGAACCCTAGGCGCAGTTTGCATCTTCTGAAAATGAGCTTGGGTCGTCCTACCACATTCCAACCTATCAAAGAAGATAGTGATGAGGAAATGGAAATTGATGAGAATGATGTTGAGAAGCCCTACAGTCATGATAATATGGCGATTTCTCCTATTAAATGTAAAGACTCTCAAAGTCTTCGAGCTTCGAAGGATGTAAGTGCTGGCACTTCGCATGCCGAAGCTCCTGATGGGGATAAGAATTTGATATCCACAAAACGGTCCTGCTGTGATGCTAATAAATTTAGTGCTGGTGCTGATGGTGGAGATGGAAAATGCAAGTTAAACCTTGCTGCCAGTATACAAAAGGGACTGCAAGTCATTGAAAGTCACCAAAACAATAGTGCATGGAAGAGAGCATCAGTTGTGTTAAATGCTAGACTCATGGATATTCAGCCTTGCAAGGTTGATGTTGCAATTCAGACCGATCCTGAAGAATCTGAAGCCAGAGATAATCCTCTAGCTCTGATTCCTAGTTGTCTACTAGAAGCTTCTGCAAATGAGAGTAGGGATCCCAATACTTGTAGGGATCTACAATTAGTACCAGCTGATGGGGCAGTACCATCTGATGACCAAAAGCAGCAACACTTTCTGAAAGTAAGTTAAAGCAAAAAAAAGTATGATGCATGAATTATACATCAGTTAAATTGGGTGCACAGCACTCATTCATATCTTATGTCTATATATATATATAGGCTGTGGAGAAGGTCTTGGCTGGAGCTATCAGGCGAGAGATGGCACGCGATGAACAGTGTGCGAAACAAGCTGCGGAAATTCAACAACTAAATCGTCTGGTTGGTGTTATCTCTCTATGCATGAAACAAGAAACTATGTGTTCCTCTTTGTAATCATTCCGGTTTTGCAGGTACAACAATATAAGCATGAACGTGAATGTAATGCTGTAATTGCACAAACATTGGAAGGAAAAATTGCTAGGCTTGAGAGTCTCATGGATGGAACTTTACCAACTGAAGAATTCATGAATGAAGAGTATTTGTCACTTATGAATGAGCATAAGGTAGCATGAATTTTCCATTGCCACTGTACTGTTACTACATTTTCTTGTTGAAGCCTGCATTTACTTATCAGCTATTCTGTTACTAACAAATACAGATCCTCCAAAAGAAATATGAAAACCATCCGGATGTTTTGCGTGCTGAAATTGAGGTAAAGAGACTCCAGGAGGAATTGGACATGTTCAGAAACTCTGGAGATGAGAAAGAAGTTCTACAGGAGGAGATACAGGATCTGAAAAATCAGTTGCATTATATGCTTTCATCATCATCATCAATTCGTAGACTCTGGCCTCCACTGCCATTGTCACAGGGAACTAATTCTGGACCTGGCACAAAAGATAAGGATGGAGATACTAATGTCGGGGATGCTCCTGATTGGGCTGAAGCTGAGAGTAAATGCATTACACTCACAGAAGAGCTTAGAGTGGAACTTGAATCAACTAAGTCCCTTGTTGGAAAGTTGCAGTCAGAATTGGAATCTGAGAAGAAATGCTCTGAAGAACTTAAGGAGGCAGTACAAACAGCAATTCAGGGAGCTGCGAGACACCTGGAACAGTATGCTGATCTCCAAGAGAACCATTTTCGTTTGCTTGCACTGCATAGGAGGATGCGTGAGGGTGTTGAGGATGTGAAGATGAGAGCAGAAAAAGCTGGTATAAAAGGTCCTGAATTGCGGTTCATCAACTCCCTTGCAGCAGAAATCTCAGTTCTGAAAGCACAAAATGAAGGACTTCAGGGCCAACTAAGGGATACTGCCGAAGCTGTTCAAGCAGCTGGTGAATTACTTGTACGATTGAAGGATGCGGAGGAAGCGGAAGCACTAGCCAAGGTATGGCTTTCTGACATTTGCTCAGACCTTACATCTAGGCAGATGAAAGAGTAGGATGCTTGGAATATGGTAGATGTAGACAGTCCATAATACAAACAGAATTTCTGAAATTAGGATGAAAATATGTAATCCTGCATCTGTTCATAGTATTTTGTCAGCCTAGTATATCAACTGTCAGTAATCTGATTTTTTAGATTTTTCATTTTCAGTAAAAAGTAATGCATGCTATGTCTTGGTTTGTCACAGAAGCGGGAGTTGGTGGCAGTGCAAGAGACAGAGAAGGCTTATCAGGAGATTGACAACTTGAAAAAGAACTACGACCAGGAAATCCTGGCTCTAAACCAGCGCCTCGATGAGTTCGCTCAGTCCCGGTGCAAGGAGAGTGCTGTACAGCCAGAACAACCAAGCGACCTCGACGCTCCTAGGTATGACACTGCAGGCAGCCCCAGTGACCAGCAATGGAAGGAGGAGTTCAACACCTTGCAACAAGGCGGATCATTCGAGGTCTCCAAGAGCACGGATCTCAACTCATGGTTCTACGGATACGACAAGTGTAACATTTGACAGTGCACTGTTTAATTCATTCGGTCCTATTTTGTACCATTGAAATGGGGTGGTAGTATGATGTTGTACACCTGGTAAGCAGAGAGGGGAAAGAAACCATACCCCTGAAGCTGCTGTTGCCCCCTCACCCTCTTGTGAGGTGCACGCAGGTTCTTTCACATCCTCGACGAAGCTGTATTCTGTCTTGTAAATCTAGGACAATTTTTACATTAAAGTGGTGACAGCGATGTTCTATTCCTGTACCCTTGCAAATAACCTCTCAAGTTGTTGGGCAGGACAAGCTATGGTGGTTGGTCGTGGTTCAGTGTCTCGCCAGGATGTCATGCACGATGCAGCTATTCCCCTGCACCTACAGGTCAGAAACTCCCTAACCCCCCGTCTCGTTTTCTGGCGCAGTGCTGGAACAGTTTCCTGGTCCTGGCAGCATGTGATGGACTAGTCTGATGAATCTTCCTGCCAGCTGCCGTATTTCCTAAAGCTTCACTGTTCATCACCCCTTTTGGCGAATTAATTGTGCTCTGTTCCTGGTAAACTTTGGTACTTTGAGCAGGCGGCTAATGTTGAAGCTCTTTAAGGAACAATGTGGCAAGTTGACTGTAGTTTTCTTCATGTATAGTTACCGGCGAGCCACAGCCACAGCCCAAAAGCATGAGCCAGCTGCGGGTTCATCGTCTGCTCGGCCTTTTGGGAGCAACACGGGTTCCTTTGGAAGTTTCTCATTCGGCAAGAAACCTCGACTCTGAAGTAGAACTGGTCCACGACCTGTCTTTGTCATCATTCCTCACCTCGGACCTACGAACTGTGATGTGACGGCGACGGCGCGTGGGGCGTCAAATAATTGGGGTTGAGACATGCCAATCACGTCAGGATCGTGTCGTGGCCGCTCGGACCCGGGCCCTGGGCCGTGCCCAACTAATTGCGTGCAAAGCATGCTGTTGCCTTGCCACCGCTATAGGCTAGGCAGCTAAGCAAAGCAGGCTCCTAGAGCTGCTTTTTTTTGAGATTAAACCTACAACGTAGACGCTCACACACGCAGAGTACCGGCAGATCTGAAGATTCCCGAAGTCAATATTAGCGTCTCGTCGTCGACAGGAACGCCGCTTACCACAATCCTAGGAAAAGGTGCGAGCACCAAGATTTGAACCCTAGTGGGTAGCGTCCTACTGGACCGTCCTACCATTGGACTATAAGCCAATTTGCGACTCCTAGAGCTGTTGCTTAGGTCATCGTGTGTATAGGGCCGACGTGCTGGGCGGTGCCTGCGAGTGGGCCCAGTTATGGCCCACGGGCCTCGAAGCCTAGTCGGTAGACGGGCGGCAAACCTATATGGCTTCCGAATGATTTTTTTACCAACTTAGCTTCCAATATGGAAGATTCGTGCAGCAGTCGAGATGACATTTTTATTCGCATCCGAAGCGGGTTCACAACGCGGATGAGAGCAGGCGGGAGGTGTCCGACATCAGCACTGACGAGAATCTATTCGAGTTTCAACCTTTAGACGTGATTTTCTCCTACACCGTTAATATTTTTTCAAATCCACTTGAACCACTATGTTATTTGAAATTAATGGAACAAAATAAGATCTAATATGAGTATATTTTTATTTTATATGAAAATCAACATTTCTATTGTGTTATCTCAACAATTTGAATAACTATGTCAACATTTTAGATATATTGCTTCAACATTTCCACACAAAATGTTGATCTTGCTTACCCAATTGTTGAATTAGATTTATAAAAATGTTGAACCTAGTGTTTACAAATGTTGATTACATTGATTCGACACTTTATATGAAAAATACTTAAATGGTATAATCCGAATGTTGAATCATTATTTTAGATGCTGACTATAATATTGTATATTTTATTGTATATATTTAGCTAGCAGCTAGAGATAATTAGAAGCGTAAAGAAAGAAAAAACATACGTGTTGTCTCTATCGCTGCATGTGCTACGAACAAACAAAGCCACGTGCGTGCTGTATTCGAGAGCGGATTAATTTTTAGATCGATACCAAACAAAATAACCATCGATGTGAGCTTAACGTGCTGGACACTTGGGCTTTATATGGACTTCAAAGCTACGAAGCTTAGCTGGTTTCCGGAAGTGGCCCGCCGCTCGGTTCTTGGAAGATACCGTGCTTCGAAACAAGTCGATACCGTCTCCTCCTTTTATTTTACACTAAAAAATACGGTTTACCACCTAAGCTTATTTGCAAGCATAATACTGCAATGTTTGCGCACTTGGTTATTCACTCGTTTGCTTGGGGCACATCCGGCCGGGACGAAAATTTTAGGAATTTGCGGTTTCAAGAAATTTTGTTTGCCCTCATTAAATTTGTCGGCTATTCAGACTCAGACAAGGCAGTGGCGGTTGTGGGCATCGATCAACCAATCAAGAGGCCTCCTGTGCGTGTGTAAATCTAAAGCGATCTGAAGCAAACAGGGGAGGAGATCGACCTCGTTGGTTGGATGTCTCGCTCGCAGCGTGCTTCCGTGGATCTTAGCTGTCATTCTATGTTAGCTTGCGGTCTGTTCGGGCGTCGCTGTACGAGTAGGACTGTACGAGTACGGAGTACGACAGAGACAGATATATATCTCCATCTATCTTGGCATGCTAGCGCACGGTTATATAATCCTTACGTAACGGCCAGCCTATCCAACTTTCAGGTATTAAGATACGTTTAAGATATGGATGATTATTATAAGAAATTTCCACCATATCATAAGATTCACGTTCTTCAAAATCAGCCCTTCTCCAAACCCAGAAGACAGGTGGGATTCTAGGATTATCCTTTTGGATAAAGACTTTTATGCATACTTTTTTTGGGTTATATTCTCTCCCTTGGCTTGAATTTGCACTGCGGGGGCGGCTCAGCGCCCGCTCCTACTATCATCGAATTTTAGATGCGGAAGCATGGGAGCGGCGTCGACTCGGTTGCTACAAATGCCATTTAAACCGTTCCTCTAGTAGTGACGGGTATCTGCGTACGTTCATTCTTTGGTTCCAAACGACTGATGACATCATAAAACAAAGGGATGTCATTTGTATGGAATTCCCTCGGATCGAAATAGAATATAATTTGTTTTCCTCTTGTAAAAACAAAATTGATTCAAAGTGCCTGCAGTCCTCAGCAAGTCAACACGGGCTTTATAACCGTCGTCGTCAGAACAGAACAAATGTAGCACAGCGTACGTACACGAACCGCGTACGTACACGAACCAACATCATTGCGTACACGTACCCCCGTCATATATACATGTACATCCATGTGTGTAGTGCACTGACTACCAGTGAAATAAAGATTCTCCTTGGCCTAGGCCCTGTCTAGCTAGCTTACCTGCTATATCTTCTGTACCGCTGCTAGCTCATCGTCCCCAGAGACGGATCGGAAAAATTTACTCGCTGTACGTACGTCCAGCCGGCTGGGAATATAATGTACACGCAGGGATCAATGCATGCAGCTAGGGCCCGCTGCTAGCTACGGCGATCGATCGATGATGCCCGGCCGGGGCCCCGGCCTGTACGTGATCCCATCGATCGATTGATCGCGGGCAGGAAGGGCATCAAAAACAGTGCGGACAGCAGTGCGCTAACTGGACGCGTAGCGAGAGGTAGACGACGACACGCCGCGGCCGTTAATGGAGGACACTGTGTACGTGCTCCCAGCCCGGCCGGCCAGTGCAGTCGTGCAGCCTAGCTATATATCCTATATCCTAGCTATATATATGGTAGCATCCTGTATGTGCTTCCATTTACATGATGGCCCAGTTTAGTTCCCAGTCAAATCATCAAACTTTCAAAAATTCTCTCTCCAAACTTCACTATTCACCTATCACATCAAATCTCTCTCCTCATGCATGGAGTACTAAACGTGGATAAATAAAAAAACTAATTGGATGGTTTTGATGTACACGACGAGACAAATCTTTAAGCCTAGTTAGGTCATGGTAGGACAACGATTACCACAAACAAACGAAAAATGATACAGTATCCGATGTCGAGACTAGAAGCAAAACTGGTAAAAAAAATAAATGGTTCGTCTGCAAATACTCCATCTTTTGATATATGCTATAATACTCGCCCATCTTTTGCTGTTCGATAGAAATACTAGCATCAAGCCCTGAACCATTTATCTCCTGGTTGGATCGCTCGATTTGATATATGCATAATACTCGCCCATTTAAAAACGTAACACGATTCAAAGGTTTGAATCGGTGGGATATATATCGAAAGATACATACATAGCTTCAACTTCTATTTGAAAACGGAGGCAATACATAGTTAATGACCATATGAACAAAATACACATGAAAAGGTTAAACTGCTTCAAGATAACAATCCATTCAGTTATACTAAAGTTGTGTCCACGATCTAGGCACTATTACTTTAGATGCCCAACAAACACTAGTAGCATCAATCCCCGAACCATTCATCTCTAGGTTGGATTGGCTGTTTTTTACCATATATGCAAAATCCTTGCCGTTCTAAAAATATAACGCAAGATTTGACTAAGAGAGATCTCCAACACTATATTTTCATCGTTAATGTCCCCAGCACTATATTGTTCCTTCACTTTTGTAAATATATAGCTTATTATAAATGCCATGTGTTTTAAAACAATGATGTATATAGCTTTAAAAAAATAGCAATCCAATTACCCTGTTGTATCTATCCACAATTTATGCACTACTGGGTTAGATGTCCAACAAAGATTATAAAGTTTGGATTTCAAAATATGCGTTTATAAGAAGAAACCGAAGGAGATATTGCAGCCATGCATATTACACTATCTATATTTTTTTTACTTGGTCATTTAGCACACGTCAATCTATACACATCTTTGACTACTAGTAATATTTTACGGCTGTTTAAGTTAAATTACTGTTAAATCTATTTTCATGAAAATTATATTTATGCTAATTTCAGTTTTATGGAGCATGTTTTTCAAAGTCTATAAAGTTCATAAAATGACTAATCTTGAGGACAGCTGGAGTAAGAATTTTGTTTATTTATACTAACCCATATGTAATCTCAGTTCCTTCCTTGGAAATTTTTTTCGTCTAAGGATACCCCAATAATGCCCAAGTCGGAATGGCAGAATGTCATAAACTATGTAGTAATACTTATATGTATCTAACATGTACTTAGTATTACCTTGTTCTAAAATGTAGATCGTTTGACTTTTTCTATCACAAGTTTGACCACTCGCCTTATTCAAAACATTTGTGCAAATATAGGCAAATTTAAGGTATTTTGAAGATTTTTATTAATAAAGCAAGCCACTACAAAACAATATAATAATTTATACAAAATTTTGAATAAGATGAGCAGTTAAACTTAGAGTCAAAAAAAGTCAAATGATCACAAATCTTCAAAAGTACGTTGGTCATCTAGTCATAAAACACCGACATAAACCCTCTCTCATCTAGTCACATGTATTGTAGAGGTGAGATTGTAATTAAGCTATATGTGAAGTAAGAGATCTAGGGTTGGAGTACCATGCATGCGCATGCACATATTTCGTGTGAAAGTCATGGGATTTGTGACGCGCACAATGTAGGGCCTCTTGAGGATTTTGAATTTTTTTTGGCCTTTTCTCTTTTAAAGGTATCTATTAGAAGTGTCGTAATACATGGGTTTTTTATTTGATCAAACTTGAATAGTTGAAGTTAAGATAACTCAAGAAGATGTTTATATTTTGAGATGTAGTACTTGGTTAGGATATTGTCTGTCTCTTATACACATCTAGATGTGTATAAGAGACAGCCA
>OAMR01000728.1:239438-277356 GCA_900205405.1 Echinochloa crus-galli
AAAATTCTGCAACGAGGCATTAAGACCCCACTTGTATATGTTCCTGAATCCTGACCACAAATATCTGGGTTTTGCGTAGCATAGAGGCAAACATAAATGGTGGCCAGCGGCGCGAGGGCAGACAACAGGGCGGCAGCATAGATCCGACGTTGGGGGCGGCTGATCCAACGGATGCAGCCCGGTGGCGGCGGATCCGGCGATGGCAGCCACGACACCTGGAGTGATGGCGGCGCCGGCCTAGGTGCGAGGGTGGAGACTCCGGCGCGGCGATCGTCGGCGTTGGGGATCCACCACGCAGGCGGGCGGTGGTGCGAGGAGGGCTGGCGGCCGGCCATGGTGGGCGGGCGGCGGCACGACCAAGGATGGCGGTGGGGGAGGAGGAAGGAAGGGAAAGAAGGAGGAGAGAGGAGAGAGAGAGGAGAGGGGACTGCCACAGCCGCACTTTGTAGCGGTGGCAGCGGCCGGCGCTACCACCGTCGGGGCCTCTTGCTGGAATAGTCAATGATGCTTACAATACTAACTTATGATCCTCTAAGCTCACTCCAATGACATTCCTATTAGTGTGTTCCCTGGCAACTTTGTCTAGAGGTATGAATATACATGCGAACGACCATCAGGTAGGATGCTTTTTCAGATCCTTTTTGTTGGATATATGTTTGTGGCTTTGAGTTTTTGTGCCTAACTTTATAAGTTTAACGACAATGAGTATGATATAGACTTATATCCGTGGTGAGATCGAAGGCTAATGGTGCCAGGGTTGTGTGTCCTCTATCGTTTATATGGAGGCGAGCTGGTGCCGATGCTTTTGATGCTTGGCTTGACCAAAGTGGAAAATTATATTATGGGTCTCAACAGACGTGTTGAGACGCTATCTAATGTTGTGTTATAAGGTTTTAGGCCACTTCATAGTTTTATTGCGTACTCCCTTTGTCCTGGCTGTACACGTACATGGAATAACACTCGTCCAGATATGGTCATAATTGCATCTTTTGTTGGGTTGGGACAAGGGAATATGTTTTGGTTATTTTGTTTAAACATACATTAATTGTGAAGAGAAGGAGAATGCGTTTAACTTTACAATTTATGTAGTTTTTGGATGGAGAGCACATGCCATTCTGAAAATCTGAAGAGAATGTGGATATGTTATCTTACCATTTCTTTAGTTGTTGGGTTAAGAGAATTTGCATTGTCACATAGGGATGCAGTGCGCTAACAAAATTGATTCAATCACGGGAAGAAAAGAGACGAGGGAACAGAACAAAGCAAGTGTAGATCGAGATACATACCACCAATAAAAACTTTATATACGGGTTTTTTTTATTGATCCGGGGACACCAACAAGTTTCTAACCATGTTATCATTGTGAACGCTTCCCTAGCAAAGGCACGGACAGATGAGGTTTGCCGTTCCCCTTCTCTCGCATATGCGCGGGCATATTGATGGGCAGTGGTTGCACGCGTGAGACGAGCAGGGATTTGGCGCTGATGCGTCTGGGGAAGCAAAAGTGGTGGTGTGGCACCCCGGCCTTTTTGCAAGGCTATGCCTCTTACAGGTTTAGTGAGTTGGTCGCTAGTTAGAAGTCAGTTGTATTAGACAGCCGACACATTAGGCCATTTTATGGGTATGTTTAGATCCGAAAGATAAAAATTAGTTTTAGTTGTGATAAAAATTCTGAACCTATCCAGCTAATCATTCAAATTATAACTTCTTAAAAAAAAGAAAGGGCTCTTAAACTACACAGATACAGATATGTCAGTTAGTTGTATACACTCTCTGTTCTAAAATATTAATTTATTTAGCAAAGTACACTAACATATATGTAAATGTTAATATATGTTTCTATAAATTTGGTCAAACATAGAAAAAAATTGTTGATAAAAGTAAGAAAAGTTTGACGAGAAAACTATAACGACATAGGAATATATTCTAAAACGGAGTGTATATGTATTATGTAATATATAAAAGGATAAGCTAGTAAGTTTGTGAATTGCAACACCCAATCACAGAATTTTCTCGGAAAAATACTCAGTTATTGCGGTGTTGCAAACATTGTCCCTACCTAAATAGCTCATAAGTCTAATCAAATAACCTGCAACGAGGCATTAAGACCCCACTTGTATATGTTCCTGAATCCTGACCACAAATATCTGGGTTTTGCGTAGCATAGAGGCAAACATAACAAACAAGGTCCACAAAGTGTGCAGTTTGTTTCTCATCACACACTCATGCTCGCGTTGGGGTTCGTTCACCCAACCACAAGAAAAGGCGCGGCACAGGGAAATCAGGAACGGGCCGGGTTGTGCTTGGGCCCGGCCCACGCGCACTCGTCCCAGCCCTCCTCCACGTCGTCGTCCCGCCGCCTGTGGGCGCGGGCGCGCGCCAGGGACGCGGCCACCGCCACCACCAGCCTCGCCGGCACGTGCGCGCACGCCTCCAGCCGCCGCAGCAGCGCGCCGTTGGATCCGCCGCCCGCCGCCGCCGCCACCTCCCGCCAGAGCGCCGCGGCCATGGCGACGCGGAGCGGGACGCGCGCGGCGGCGACGTCGTCGGCGCCGCGGGCCGGAGCGCGCGCCCGGCCGCCGCGGCGCGCCGGCGCGCCGCCCCCGCCGCGAGGCCCATCCGCTTGGCCCACCCCTCGAGCACCGCCTCGGCGCGCGGCCTCCCGGGCCGCGCGCTCGCCCCGCGACCGCCGCGCGGCCGCCGTGGATGCCGAGTCGCCGTGGACATGCAGGAGCTCGCCGCGGAGTCGTACCCTTCCTCGTCCTCCTCCCGCCGCGGGCGGGAGGAGGGCGAGGAGGCGCGTGCGGCGGTGGCGCGACGCGAGGAAGTTGGCGCCGTGGACCTTGGCGTCGCAGGCGGCGCAGAGGAACGCCGCGTCCGCCGCGCAGTGCACCGCCGCGGGCGTGCCGCAGAGGTCGCAGCGGCGCCACCCCGCCGCGCCCGGCCCCGCGACCCCGCCGCCGTCGCGCCCCATCCTCTCCTCCGCCGCCGCCGCCGCTAGCTCCTCCTCCGCGGCTCCGCCGCCTCCTTGATCCCGCCCTGCACCGACGCTCTCTTCCCGGCGCCGCGACGGTGGTGGTAAATAAAATAAAATAAGTGCTCCCAGGCGAGGGTGATCAATCAACGAAGCGATTAACGGGGAGCTCGGCGGGGCTCGTATTTAAGGAGGCGGAGGCCGGGGGGTCTCTCGCTGACGTCGTGCCCCCCTCACGTACACGTGCAGGTGGGAGGGTGCACGCGGGGCCCCGTCCCTCTCGCCACGCGCACGCACCGTGAGTCCACGGCGCCGTGTGTATATGGCGGTGTTGCTGTCCAACCTAACCTTTTCATGGTTATACGTCGCGGCAAAGGAACGCTCGATTGCTGCTGGGGAAACGAAAAAACCAGGTGAGTGACACGGTGCGACGCCCGGGGCCAGGAAATCGATTCCGGCCGGGGTTAGGCACGGGCGCGCGCGTGTCGAGCGGCGCCGGGCGGGGCAGGTCAAATCGCCCCCGGGGGGCAGGACGACGTGTGGCTCTCTCGAGCCGGTAATGGCGTGCCACTGAGCAGCGACCATTTGGGTCTAGTAGTAATCGAGAGATGAGAGCCTAGTACACGGCCTACGGGAATCACATGAAACGGAGGCCACAATAATCTCTGGGCGCTGTGCATGTGTACCGTGTGTGATGTGTGATGCGCGGGCGTCAGTCGTGGCGCGAGCTGGCTGTCGAATCCAGAAGGATTCGATTCGATCCCTCGTCCCGGGCCTGGGCCGCAGCTGGTTGAGTAGGTCCCGTCCATGATACGGGTCCGATCCGTTTGTTTAATGTGGGGTGGCCTCAGCTCGCGTGATCGATCGAGCTCCAGAGGCAGCACGTCACCTCGGTCTCGCGGGCGGCTCTCGCTAGCTCGCGCGTCGCGGCGTTCTTCTCGAACCTTCCGGTTCACCTTTTTCTCCTGCTCGTGGCCAAGGGAGAATAGTACGAGTAGTTGCTGGTAATTAATCACGAGTAGTGGCTACCAGGAACGTCAGACCATTCTGCGTTCTTCGTCCCGCAAGGGAATAACTACCTACACCTTTCGTCTGCAATAAACAGTAAACTGGATTAATCTTTATAATCCCGCAAGCACGAACCAGTTTTCACGGTCCAATGTGGATTCATGTAAAGACAAGGCAGCCCTTCCGTCTCAGTGAATTCTCCGTCAGTTAAAAAAAAAAACAGAACAGCCATTTTCGTCCTTAAACTATCAATCAAAGCTTAATATGATCCCTAAATTACTAAAATGACTGATTCTGTTCTTAAACTTTTTTATATGGCTCGTTTTCATTCTTTGTCATACATGTCATGCCACGTTGACACGCTTGGTTTTGTAAAATATCTTTTTATACCCTCTAAATGATGCATATGTTTGTATTTTTTCTACTGCAATCGATTGTGGTCTATGGTTAATATTGTAATATTTGTTTGTTATCATATTACGATGAATATAACCATACCTATTCACATAATAAAAATAATTATTCATACAATGCTTCTGATTCAAAGTGACATGCACCAGACACTCAAAATGATACATAGTTGACTGAGTGCTGATATGGCGTGCTAACGTGGCGCGACACGTAGGACGGAGGATGAAAATGGGCCGTGCAAGAAAATTCGAGGACTAAAATGGTTATTACGCCCTGTTCGTTTGGCTTATCAGCCACCAACCAGCAGTACTTTTCTCTCAGAACAAATCAGCCACCAGCCAGCAGTACTTTTCTCTCAGAACAAATCAGCCACCAGCCAGCAGTACTTTTCTCTCAGAACAAATCAGCACCAGCCAGACGAACACGACACTAGTTCAGGGGCGAAATTGAGCTTTTGTCCATAGTAAGGGCCTGTTTGGTAGAGCTCAATCTGATTCTGATTCTTTGTGAGAGCTGATTCTCTGAGAGAAGTGATTCTGTGGCTGAAAGTGATTCACTTTAATTCTCTAGCATAAACTATCAAAATCAGGATGGAGAATCACTTCACAGAATCAGGAGAAGGTACTTTTTTCAGCTCCCAGCCCCTTAGTTCATTTCAGAGAATCACTTCTCAGAATCAGTAGAGAATCACTCCTCGCTGAAAAACTGTTTGGCAGAGCTTCTCATGGATTCACCCGAGAATCAGCTCTGGGAGCTCTGCCAACAGGACATTAGAGAACGAAAATAGCTATTCTACCGAAAAAACCATGAATGATGTTCACGGGCGGGAAACACAGGGCCGGGGGCTAGGTGGATTTTTTTTCAAAAGAAAAATCAAAGGAAACGAACTCTTCCCGCGTTTCGAGCGAGACACGAGGAACCAAAATTACCGTCGATCGATCAGCACTACGGAGTAGGACTCGTCGCTCATTGCTCGCGTGGTGGGCCCCATTGGCAGGTACGTGTACTTGTAGGTACCGCTCCTCTGCATCATCCCCTCATGAGATATTTTAGCGGCTAATCCACCACCACCAGGCGACGGCTACGAGAACCGAAATACTCCATCCGTGCTAAAAAAGACACTATTCAAAATTTGTCTCAAAAATAAGTCATTCTACTATATTTAGCAAGTGTATGTACATGTAATAACCAATTAATGCCAAATATAGCTAATAATTAGGGGCAATTAAGGTCATTTTATTTTCTTCTAAATCTGTTCTAAAATTTCTAAAATGTCTTTTGAACGGAGGGAGTAGAACTGATGAAGCGGCACCCGCGCGATCCGGCGACGTGGCGTCACCTCGTCGGCGGATCAGATTTCGCGGGCGAAAGCGACCGGAAGCGCCCCCTGGATCGCGCTTGCGCTCGCGCTGCGGGGGCCGCCAGAAACCCACCGAAAAGGAGTGACGGCGACAGCGGCCGAGCCCGAGCCTCGCGTAGCCGGCCGGCCACGAGTTCCGCGCGACGCCAAGGCCAGCGCGCCACGTCTCGGCGTGGGCGCTGGGTCCTGTGGACGACGGGCTCCTCCGACCCAACGACCCAACCCATCGCGAGGGGAGGAATATTCATGAAAAACGTTGGTACCCTCAGCTCATGTCGAGCCGCAACAAAATTGAGTAGATAGAATATTAATTAGCACATCTCAATCACCTTCACGCGGGTTCAGATTAACAGCAGCCACAACATAACCATGTGGATGTCTGGGGTTGATGTCCATACTCCATATACCATCACAGATCGAGCAGATGCATGGCTCATGACACAACACAATGCCATCTCAGCCCACTCGACGAAGCCGTGTGTAGTAATGCCTGCCTTTCGATCAAACAAGGAGAGCCACGGAAATAGCGCCCGAAATGCTCTAGGAGAGCCACGGTCATAGTCTATGTAGCACACGCTTTAGAGTAAATTGCATCCACTATACAATAACTTATAGGTATAAATTGGTACAACAACTTATAAAATGCTTAATTTAGTACACAAACTTGACAAGTGGGTGTAAATTGATCTAAAAATTTATAAAATGCTCAAGTTAGTATAATAACTTGATACATGGGTGCAAATTATCCCAATAACTTATAAAAATGCTTAATTTAGTATAACAATTAGGCAAATCAGCTCATTTACAATCTAAACTTTACAACAGCAATTTATTAAGCATAGTAAATGGACCTATGAATATTTTTTATAATTTTTTTCTATTAGGTTGTTGCTTCTCAACTATGTAAAATTTATTTATTTATTAGTCCAAATTCAATCAAATTATATAATAACACCATTAGAATTATCGAAAACTTTTAAAGTTCTTTTTGCACTTCTGCTCGTGTATTCAATAATTCTATAGAAAGAAAGATTGTTTCTTTTTAGGGTCTTTTTCCCTTTCTAACTAAGTATAGGAGGCTTTAAAAATATTTATGCCTGGTTACTAAAACATACTATTAGGATGTATTAGCATATTGGTTTCTTTTTTTAGTTGAGGAATGCATATAATCAAATATGTAGCAAACAACATGGTGAACCCAATAATGTTGAATATAAAATTAAATATTCATAATCAAATTAAATCGCTATGTCAAAATAATTAATTTGAAGATATAACATTAATTTTCTAAACATTGAATGTTCTTGTTTTGGCCAAAAACATTGTCATCGCAACGCGAATATCAATGGCCAAAGAATCGTAATAATTTGTTTCGACATGAATATACTTTCTATTATGACCGGCGTTAGAAAATATGTTGTTGATGTAACATTTGGACCGTGGATGGCCCAATGTACCAAGTTATTGCAGTAAAATAAATATTTTATAAGTTGTTGGAGCAATTTGCACCCACCTGACAAGTTATTGTACTAAACTAAGCATTCTACAAGATGTTGGACTAATTTACATTCACCTGCCAAGTTGTTGTATGGTAGGTGCAATTTACTCCGCGGTTTACGTACCCTGCCAGAGATTTAGGTTCCGGGCCCACGGCCGGCGCGGTCGCAGCGACGGATGGTCCGTCCGAGTCCGACCTCAGGAAACTTTCTGTTTTCCGAAAAAATGAAAAACAATGCGCAGCTTGTGCCAACCACGTGGCATCTGCAACGGCTGCAGCTCCAAAACCGACGTCGCAGTTCGTCCACCTCAGACCCTACGTGCGTGTGCCCCACCGCACCAGGCACCCGCATCTTTAATTTGTGGCTGGGCATGCACGGGCTCGTCACTGTCCTGACGCAATGCGCAGCTCTCGTCGGGGCAGAAAAAATCATGTGTATGTTTTTTCCCACAATGAAAAGAAAACATGTACAAGCAAATTTGAATCAAAGAACCTGTTACACAGACCAAGGATTTGTTAAAAGGGACCGCAGAGGAGGTGCTCTCTGGATTCAGAGTGTTTGTACAAACTGAGTATAATTTAGGGTGTTTGAGTAAGAGCAACTCCGGTTGTAGGAGTAGCTTTTAAATCACATTCAAATATGAAATAAGAGATATCTGGGAGCATAAAATTCGGTTTTGTAGGTTGGCCGATTATGTATCCGACTCATGATAAGTTGAGGGGTTATGTATATTTTTTTTCAATTTAAAGGAGACTGTTTAGCGTCTGCAGTAGTTATTCTAACAAGCTAGTAAATTCCACGGTCTAGGTGAATCTAAATATGTCATAATAGTTGAAGTTCGTTTTTCACACTAGAGTTTTGTAATTATAAGTAGGATGCAAAATACAGCTAAAAGTATGACGCGAGGACTAGGAGTCCCAATCTAAGAGTACAAGGACAAACGTAGACCACAGGCTTCTATCAGAGACCAGGTACTGCCAGCGACCCAGCGTCAACCACAAAATGCCGTGCAACATTCAAGAACTGACCGAACGGGAAGCAGAAGCAGCCCGCCGGTCCATACCAACCACGAAGACTCGACGCAAACCAGCGTCTACGGCCTAGTCCGCATTAAGCTTTATTTGTGGTGGAAATTAACTAGCTGAGCAATTGAGTTCATGCTGCGTGCCTGAATGTGTCAACAAGGACATATGCGGCGAGGAGAACCTCAAGCAGCCGCAGCTTTTCGGGTGGAGCTGGAAAAATAGAGCTGAAAAATCAAACGTCTGGACCCATCGAGTTTAGTGGCTCGTACGTATGCATCGTTAACAAAACTCGCAGTACAGATTGTTTTTAAGTGGTCCCAGAATAGGTCCACATGTAAAATCTCAAGTCTCAGCATGCGGACACTGGTAAGGAAGGGTAACACCATTGGTTTTACAAGCTGCAGAAGGCTGAGCAGTTTCTCTTCGACTGCTCAGAGAAGATGCAACATGACGAACACACGAAGAATGGAACGTTTAGCTTTAGAGTGACGGATTTAACGAATTCCTGAGCATTAGTTAGAAGAATTCAGGATCCCGCTATACTATCATGTCTGCAAAAATTACATGGATTTGATCATCAACAACCAGGTGCACAGATGGTTGCACCTCCACCCTCCTGTCGTGTAAATGAAGCTTCAATTTGACGAGTTAGTGTAGGATGCTCTCTGAGGAAAATAAATCTTCACAAGATTCTCCTCAGAAAGTGGAGTGTAGAATGCTCTCCGAGGAAAATAAATCTTCACAAGATTCTCCTCAGAAAGTGGAGTGTAGAATGCTCTCCGAGGAAAATAGATCTTCACAAGATTCTCCTCAGAATGTGGAGTGTAGAATGCTCTCCGAGGAAAATAAATCTTCACAAGATTCTCCTCAGAATGTGGGGAAACAATGTCTTCCCAAAATTTGTACAGCACGCAACTTGGTCACGAGGTTTGAAATTTGTATGTCCATGATTTTTCTGTTACTCTGATTCCTCACCGGTAGCATTTACAAGTCTAGCTAGGTCTTGGACAATTTCAGAAATTGGAGGCCTGAACTCTGGCTGCCGCTGCAATACAAAAGATTCAGATTTAGACATATGATCCCTTCTCCAAAACTCTTGCAGAGAATAAAAGGTTCAGATACATGCTGCTTAGAAATTGCAGGTTTTAAAGTGACTACCTGGATACAGCGGCTGATTATGTCAGCAAACCGTGACAATGCTTTCTCAGAACATTGTCCACATATAGATGAATCCACCATCTTGGACAAGGACTCAATGTCATGAAGCTGAGAACTGGCCCATCTAACAAGATGTTGTTCATGACGCGGGCGTGAACTGTGCACATTATCAAATAAAACAGGCATGTGAATCAGAAAGCCGTTTTTTCCTTCTTTGGTACTGAGCATAAATGATCTGAAACAACTGTGGAAAGATACTGGTCAAGGATCCAATAACCTCTTACCTATCATATGGTTTACGCCCGGTAAGAAGTTCTAGCATCACTACACCAAAGCTGTAGACATCACCCCGTTCTGAAATGCCCCCAGAATCCTGGAACTCAGGTGCTTCATAGCTTAGTAATGCACGCATCCGACCTGACAGCTGGAATGAATATAGAGCCAATGTGAGTACACTTGCAATTTCTGCCCATGAGCAGAAGAAGATGCATTTTTCACACCTTATCTTTATCAAATAAACCAAGCCATACAAGTAGGAAAGCATTGGGCATCAACTATGAACAAAATAAGGCAAGCAACAAATTTGCATAAATCAGAATTTAGTCACATCCATTTTCAAACCAAAGGGCCATGTAGCATTTTCTAACAAGTTGACTCAAAAGCCGACAGAGATTCCATGGTAAGCCAGCATCTGGCTACTCAACTGAAAGTACCAGGAGTTGCTACAAAAGCGGATATGTTATCACCAGTACCATCATCCTCGCTGTTTGGGTCTTAGATGCATATATTGCATGTTTTTTTTTGCCATCAACATTCAGTTACTCGTTTCCAGGTCTTTCAATAAAGCATATTAGATTGGAATTACTAAATGATCAAAATCTGCTTCTTGAAAAACTTCAAGATAGAAGTGTCACATACTGATACTGCAACAAGCAACATGGTGTAAACACCCCTGGCTTATCAACACAAATTATCCTACAACGAGCAACCAATGTTATGCTAGAGAACTCATTGTTAACCATTAACACCTGTGGATTTGAGATGCTATTCTGATTTGGAGCTATTTCAGCCATAGCAATATCAGCAATTCGAACATACTGGACACAATGAAAAGATGTAAATAAAACAATGATTGCATTATCCCCGTTTTTTGGGTGTTCCAAAAACACGGAACAACTACATCATATGTTATAGCTTACCTGAGCGACAGAACTTGATGGCATCAGTTCTGCCAGTCCACATTCAGCAACGCACACTGAGAATTTTTTATCAAGGAGCACATTATCTGGTTCGAAATTCTGATGCACAATTGGGGGTTGGAAGCTTTCATGGAGATACCTGCAGGGAAAAAGTAATTTGAAAGTGAATTGAGGGAAAGCTCAACCATGTTAAAGAGGCACACAATATGTGGATTGTTATACTGATAATAGAACAGTAATTAAACTTACTCTAAGGCTTTTCCAGAACCAAGAGCAACCTGGAGACGAGCATTCCATGACAGTGCACTTTCAGTGTCCTCTCCATCATGAAGTGCATCATCTAGTGTTGTTCTACTAAAGTGATTGTACACGAGTAACCTCTGCCCATATTCAGCACAATATCCAACTAACTCAAGAATGTTAGGATGCTTGATCTCTGAGATACTTTCAACCCGTTCTAGGAAGTCATCTACTGATATTCTTCCATTAGGGTTGTCAATCTTCACAACCTCCAGTAACTACACAGCATAAATAATAGCTTAATACTTAAACTGAACACTGAGCATAATGACTGTTATTTCGTAAAGACAGGTAATACTAATTAGCTCATACCTTGCCATCAGGAAGCTCTGCTAGGTACACTTTTCCTAATCTACTCTCTCTTATCACATTGTCCTCTCTGAAACTATCTGTATATTGCTGAAGAGATGCAACAGAGAATGGGTTGGCAGAAGTCGGGGTACTTGTCCTGGGTGGAGGACTATATATCTTTTCTGGTGGAACAATGGGATTTGCAACAACTCTTTCAATTGAGGGCAGAGGCGGTGGAGGAGGGGGTGGTGGTAGATTATCTGGAAAAAGGTCTGAATCTGTTCGATCGAAATTAATTACGTGCTCCTTCTGGTTTTCGGGAGACTTCTGAGGGACAGCTGTAAACAATTGCGCACGAACTTTCAGGCATTTGATGTTGGTGAACAGAACTTAGATTGTACTTTGTTCCAAGGACTTTATAGTTTATACCTGCTGCTGACGAATTCAGCTCGCGGCCCCTCCTATCAAGTGCCTCACCTGAACCTGTCAGATAAACCATCTTACATGAACACCAAAAATAAAATAAAAGCTATATGATACTGGGATGGAAGGTTTACCTTTTTTAACATCATCCCTTTGTTGCACTGGAGCAGGCCTGATTTGGGGTTCAACCCGATTATGCACCCTTGCAAGCTGACTTCTATTATGATCATATCTTGACTGTCTCTCTTTGTACTTGGATATACAAAATAATACTAGAAGCACTATAATTATAAACAGCACCACTCCAAGAAGAACAAAACCAACAACCTTAAGTGTCGAGGTATTGTGTTTATTAGATGATGATGAAGTGCTGTCTCGGGTAGTTGATCCTTCAGAAGAGTTTGAGGTTGTTTGAGACGGTGGAGGAGCTCTTGAAGGAGATGATGGAGGTGGTGGCGGCGGCGTTGAATTTGAACTAGCAGGTGCTGGTGGTGGTGTTGAATTTGAACTAGTAGGTGCTGATGCTGGCGTTGGAGCTGGTGTTGGAGTTGGCGCTGGTCCTGTTGGTGAAGGTGGTGATGCAGGTGGGGCTATGCTGGTATTGAATGGATTCCCATCCTTTCTGCAATGGTATTCTGTTAGTCACTTAACAAGTCATGCAGAAGTAAGAAGTGATCTAATAAATTATCTACTTATTGAATAGATGAAATAATGTCCGTGAAGACAATGAGGTGGAGGTTTTTATGGGTCTGATTTAAGGGAAAGGTGAAAGGAAGAAGGTTTCTCACTTGAACTTTGGTATATTCAGTAAACTTGCAGGCACTGGTCCAGAAAACTGATTGTTCTCTATATTCCTGTTCAAAGTCAGGAGTTAGCAAAGAATTAGTAATTGGAATCAATATTTTCAATACAAGCTATGTGTGGTTTTAATAATTCAAGCCAAGGACAGGGGCATAGCAGTCGCATTGTGTTAATGTAGCTTTCGGAAGGCTGAACTGCTGAACACTTTTTAAGTGCTGATGAAGTGTTCATTTTAGTGGCCATGGTAAGCGAAGCGTGCATTAGTTTCTATAAAGAAAAAACGACATTGAGAATCTTTGCCTCAATATATTAGTGTATGGGAGACGAGAGAATGCAGTTGCAACATAACACAAGGAGGCAGCAACAAGAATTTTTTTTCTATAATAACAACAAGAGATAGTTGATTAAGTTTCTTCTCATACAAACCGGCAAAAATTTTGAAACGCACAACCTTTTGAGTGTGTCGATCAGCCAATCACAATATACAAGACTATTTTCTCAGGTAAAACATGTAACGATGCGAAGCCATATGAATTATTACACTATTTATGAAATTTTCAGGTCAAATCATATGGTACCATATAACTTAGGGAAAATTCCATGGAGAAGCATAGTTACTTAAATGAGAAGATAATTAAAAATTGGAAATGCATTCAATTATCGAACAATGTGACATGGGATATGCGATTAAGGGATTACAAGTCTTTGAGAGGGAGATCCTGCAAGACATTAAGGGTCCCAGACAGTTGATTGTCTTGGATGTGCCTATCACGGAGCAGATGACGAAGAGGAAATAAGTTTGGGAAAATAAGGAAAGGGAAATACCGGTAACATAACAAAGGCCATGAAAGTTGTTAACTTACAATGTAGTCAAAGATGCCAAGCTTTTCATGGAAGGTGGTAACACACCAGTCAAGTTGTTAGAAGAAAGATCACTGTAAAGCAAGGTATCATCAGTCAATCAAGTCATCATGATCCGCATGCACGGACATCTTATAAATTTACATGTCCAATATAGGCGAACGTAGGAAACTAGGGCACGTCTTACAAATTCACAAGTCCATTGAGTGAATCAAAAGAATCTGGCAGGTCTCCGTTTAGTTTGTTGTCATTGACTGACCTGGGAAAACGAGGATCAAATGGATTAGCATAGAATATGATGATGCCACTGGCAGACCAAACTAACATGAATATGATGATGCTGAGGGAAAAAAGGGGACAGAGAATTACATGGCTGTCAAGTTTTTGAGCTTTGACAATGAACTTGGGATGCTTCCAGTGAGCTGATTAGCAGAGAGGAAACTGCAGCAGCAGGGGGCACGTGAAATGAGTAATCTCAAAGACCAAATGGATTGCAGAAAGCATTGATAACACGTACATCTGCTGCAATGTAATAGGTAGGTCTTCTGGTATTGTTCCACCTATCTTATTGTTACTAAGATTTCTACAGACAAAACAAATTGGTTAGGCACTCAACCAGAATACAAAGAGAGCATAAATTTAATCAGTAGAAAATTATAGTTCCAAGTGAAATGTGGTGATGATCATGGCACAAGGATATAATGAATAATATCAAAGCTCAAACTAGGAAAGAATAAATTCAGTGCTAACGCCCTTACATGATGATGATCGAAGTGAAGTTCCCTAAACTGCCCAGCTGTCCTCCCAAGTTTGCAGCATTCATGGTTCTAGAAATCAGTGAGTTGATAAGGGTGAAATATAAACAGATCCAGCACATGAAAGGAAATGCAATGAAGAACCTGACATACATTCCAGTAATAGCAGAGCCGGTACAGACAATACCCTGCCATTGTTCCCCGCAGGGGTCTCCGCCATTTCCAGTCCATCCAGGAAGAGTTGGCGATCCCAGTGAAATGTACAATCCATTTATGGCAGCAACTACACATGGTAAAATAGAAGTATGAAGAAGCAATTAGCATCGAGTAAAATCCTTATGAAAAAAATTATCCAAACTTCCTGCATTGCATGACACATGAACTGAAACCACAGTACGAGGCAAGAAGATATTTGCACTTCAAGAGAATCTATGAATTCAGTAGCATCAGGAACATGATCCCACATCAAGACTGAATTGACTAATGAACCAGCAACGATACTGATCAACATTATTGCCACTTATTAGACAACCATCCCAGGATCCCAACATGAGTAGGGCCCTCACTGTGCGCACCATTCGCAGTACAATCAATGTGGCAATCAACACGAGTATGATTAAAGCTCCCCGTGCCGTTTGTACTGCAAGTGTAATTAAGAAAGCCATCCTGGTATTAGTGCTGCTAATAGCATGATTAGCAAACTATCCTTTTCTCCTGCATGCTATCTAGTCCCGACAGACCCAACATGCGAGCGGCCCATCCGTTCCCGTCGTTGCTGTCATTAGAGATAAGACACGGGCAAAGGACAGCGCGTTTCGATAACGCCTCAAGAGTTGCTTTCGTTATCCCTGCCGACAGCGACGGCCTCAGCGCTACGAATCGACTGAAAACCCCGCAAGTGACTCTAAATCACGCCGTGTCACACAGCCGCCCTGCGCTAGCCGGGCGGCACCATACGAGATTGCGTGTTCGATCATCGATGACAGACAGAAGCTTAGCGGTTGGATGAGATTTTGCGGTAGCAGTCGCTCACGGGGTCGAAACGAACGGAGCAATCCGCGGAAGCAGAGGCCCTCGCTGCTCGCCGCTTTTTGGCGACGACACCGACGTAATCTCGCCGCCCGCATAACAACAGTCTGGCGGAAAAGGATAAAGTGAGAGCAACAGGAACAGCCGCTCCCCACCAGCGCAGCGCAGCATGGCCGCACGACCGGACTTCACAGGTGACAGAATCAATCCGATCCCCTGCTCCGGTGCCTCCCCACCACTAACACCGACAAAACCGGAAGAAGCGAAGCGAACAACCCACGCACCCGCGCATGCAAGCCTCACGCCAGCGCGCGATCGAGCAGTCATTCAGAACAGAAGGAGCACCCGCGGGCGAAGCGCGCTCCACGGAACGGAACCAACTCGCAGCGAACAAACAAAGCAGAGGAGGGAGGGCAGGGAGCACGAGGGCGTACCGTCGGCGGCGTCGGTGACCGCGCGCGCGAGCCTGGGCGCCGCAGCCAATGCGAGCAGCGCCGCCACCAGCAGCAGCGGGAGCCGGCGCTCCGGAGCCCACCCCATCGCCTCGGTCCTCCCAATTCCCGACCGGCCGATCACACCATTCGCCGCGGGCGCGCCCGCCAACCGCCCGGTCAGATCGCAGCCTTGGGGAGCGCGAGGCGAGGCCGCGGCCCGCTCGCCCAGATCCGAGAAGCAATGGGTGCGTGCTCGCGCGCGCGCTAGAGAGAGAGAGAGAGAGAGAGAGAGAGAGGGAGAGGGAGAAGGAGAGGCGGAGTGGGGTGGAGGCGGCCGAGGAGTGGACGGAAGCGACGAGGCGGAGACGGAGGCAGGCAGCGCAGGGGCAGAGGAGATGTACGCGATGCGAGAGGGGAGACTGGGCCACCGGGGCGGGGCGACCGAGCGGGACGAGCAGCAATGGATTAGCATAGAATATGATGATGCCACTGGCAGACCAAACTAACATGAATATGATGATGCTGAGGGAAAAAAGGGGACAGAGAATTACATGGCTGTCAAGTTTTTGAGCTTTGACAATGAACTTGGGATGCTTCCAGTGAGCTGATTAGCAGAGAGGAAACTGCAGCAGCAGGGGGCACGTGAAATGAGTAATCTCAAAGACCAAATGGATTGCAGAAAGCATTGATAACACGTACATCTGCTGCAATGTAATAGGTAGGTCTTCTGGTATTGTTCCACCTATCTTATTGTTACTAAGATTTCTACAGACAAAACAAATTGGTTAGGCACTCAACCAGAATACAAACAGAGCATAAATTTAGTCAGTAGAAATTATAGTTCCAAGTGAAATGTGGTGATGATCATGGCACAAGGATATAATGAATAATATCAAAGCTCAAACTAGGAAAGAATAAATTCAGTGCTAACGCCCTTACATGATGATGATCGAAGTGAATTTCCCTAAACTGCCCAGCTGTCCTCCCAAGTTTGCAGCATTCATGGTTCTAGAAATCAGTGAGTTGATAAGGGTGAAATATAAACAGATCCAGCACATGAAAGGAAATGCAATGAAGAACCTGACATACATTCCAGTAATAGCAGAGCCGGTACAGACAATACCCTGCCATTGTTCCCCGCAGGGGTCTCCGCCATTTCCAGTCCATCCAGGAAGAGTTGGCGATCCCAGTGAAATGTACAATCCATTTATGGCAGCAACTACACATGGTAAAATAGAAGTATGAAGAAGCAATTAGCATCGAGTAAAATCCTTATGAAAAAAATTATCCAAACTTCCTGCATTGCATGACACATGAACTGAAACCACAGTACGAGGCAAGAAGATATTTGCACTTCAAGAGAATCTATGAATTCAGTAGCATCAGGAACATGATCCCACATCAAGACTGAATTGACTAATGAACCAGCAACGATACTGATCAACATTATTGCCACTTATTAGACAACCATCCCAGGATCCCAACATGAGTAGGGCCCTCACTGTGCGCACCATTCGCAGTACAATCAATGTGGCAATCAACACGAGTATGATTAAAGCTCCCCATGCCGTTCGTACCGCAAGTGTAATTAAGAAAGCCATCCTGGTATTAGTGCTGCTAATAGCATGATTAGCAAACTATCCTTTTCTCCTGCATGCTATCTAGTCCCGACAGACCCAACATGCGAGCAGCCCATCCGTTCCCGTCGTTGCTGTCATTAGAGATAAGACACGGGCAAAGGACAGCGCGTTTCGATAACGCCTCAAGAGTTGCTTTCGTTATCCCTGCCGACAGCGACGGCCTCCGTGCTACGAATCGACTGAGAACCCCCCAAGTGACTCCAAATCACGCCGTGTTGCACAGCCGCCAGCGGCACCATACGAGATTGCGTGTTCGATCATCGATGACAGACAGAAGCTTAGCGGTTGGATGAGATTTTGCGGTAGCAGTCGCTCACGGGGTCGAAACGAACGGAGCAATCCGCGGAAGCAGAGGCCCTCGCTGCTCGCCGCTTTTTGGCGACGACACCGACGTAATCTCGCCGCGCGCCCGCATAACAACAGGCTGGCGGAAAGGGAAAAAGTGAGAGCAACAGGAACTGCCGCGCGCTCCCCACCAGCGCAGCGCAGCACAGCCGCAACGGGCTTCACAGCTGACAGAATCAATCCGATCCCCTGCCCCGGTGCCTCCCCACCACTAACACCGACAAGACCGCATCCGCGCGTGCAAGCATCACACCAGCGCGCGCGCGATCGAGCAGTCACTCAGAATAGCACGAGCACCCGCGGCCGAAGCACTCCACGGAACGGAACCAACTCGCAGCGAACAAACAAAGCAGAGGAGGGAGGGCAGGGAGCACGAGGGCGTACCGTCGGCGGCGTCGGTGACCGCGCGCGCGAGCCTGGGCGCCGCAGCCAATGCGAGCAGCGCCGCCACCAGCAGCAGCGGGAGCCGGCGCTCCGGAGCCCACCCCATCGCCTCGGTCCTCCCAATTCCCGACCGGCCGATCACACCATTCGCCGCGGGCGCGCCCGCCAACCGCCCGGTCAGATCGCAGCCTTGGGGAGCGCGAGGCGAGGCCGCGGCCCGCTCGCCCAGATCCGAGAAGCAATGGGTGCGTGCTCGCGCGCGCGCTAGAGAGAGAGAGAGAGAGAGAGAGAGAGAGGGAGAGGGAGAAGGAGAGGCGGAGTGGGGTGGAGGCGGCCGAGGAGTGGACGGAAGCGACGAGGCGGAGACGGAGGCAGGCAGCGCAGGGGCAGAGGAGATGTACGCGATGCGAGAGGGGAGACTGGGCCACCGGGGCGGGGCGACCGAGCGGGACGAGCAGCGACGCAACTGGGCAAGGCAACTAGCTTAGCAGCGGGAGCACGCAACAGCGGGCGTAAAAAAAGGGCGGAGGCGGCCGACGAGACGAGGCAAAGAATGCCTGCCAGTGCCAGGGGCACCTGGGTTTCGCTGCGCTGGGATGATTGGGATTTCGTTTCGTTGGCTGGCGGGACGCCGTGGTGACCGCGCCGGCTCGCCTCGCGGCTGGCTGTGGCTGGCAACAGTGAGGTGGGGCGCGCATGTGCGGGGATGGATGTCGCGGTCGCGGTCGCGGCCTGCGGCTGGTCTCACCTCCCCGTCCCTCGTGGGCATAGCTGTTCCTGCCGGGGTGGGGTTTTCTATCGCTTCCCTCGTGGTCCTCTCCTCTCCTCCATGCGTTTCACACGGCCAGTCTCTGACGCACCCACGCACGCAGTTTCACCTCGATCACCAACTCCCCGGCCACCGCAGCATCTGGAGTTCGAGTCGTGTTTTTACTGCGCCTTCTGGCTGGCAGCGCTACGGTAGTCCTTACGTTATGTTTGTTGTATGCTTATTTATTCTGAGAGAAAAGTATCGTTGGCTGATAAGCCAAACGAACAAGAGATAATGGTACGCTGAAAATGTTGAGGGGTGCCGACTGCAATGCTTCCGGAACGAGTGATCTGACTGGTACGACCAACGTCGACTACACGACGGCGACGACGACGATCCCTGTCGACAGCGAGAGTGCGCGAAACCACCTCGGAAGCGTTGTTTGCGTTTGACTGCGTCTACTGCAGGCGCGTTTACACTGACGGACGGTTGCTATTGCTACTACAGTAGGAATAAATATGGACTCTGTCTGTCCCTAAATATACCGAAGAAAACCCATTGCTCCGTCTTCGATCTTCCAACAAAGACAGCTCCAGTGTTTTTTTCCCTTTTTTACTGTGCTCTTACCTACTGCCATCCACACGTTAATTCGGTGATGATATGCCTTAATTTGGGCCGCCGGGTGACTTGAGAAAACCGGAGTCTTCTTCTACCGGGGACAAGTTTTCTCCGTCGACGGCATGGCACCACGTCAGGGGCTTGCGAAGCAAAGAAATTGCCAAGTAGCATCAGCCGGTGACTTCACTAGCCAACAAGCAAGTTGATGTTGATGCTGCTACGTACGTACTCCGGACCACTTGAGCTGTGTGTCGCTGAAATGTCAACCGTGGAAGCATTCTAAGCTAGCTAGCGTCATTATGGAAGTAACGCCATGGAAATTGCTAGCACTGGGGTCAACCGTCTCCAAGTCCTGACTAGCAGAGTGTTAAAAAATGACGAGACGATTGTTTGGCCACCGAGAAAAACCCGGCATGTCGCTTCCGTTCACGCAAAAAAGAAAAAACAATGCGGAAAAGAGCACGAGCGCCGTCTTGTTGACTTCGGGAATCTCTGGATCTGTTGGGTGCTCAGTCTTTCGGATGTGCACATAAGGATAGGGTTTGTGTACGTGTATTTATATGGACGAGTGGCCGAGCGTGTGTGAGCGTCTGTATTGTACCGTGTAATTTTAAAAAAATATATATATGATCGCATATATATATGTGTATGATATGATATGAATACTTGGGAATTCCGCAAAGCGATCATCGAACTTTTTTCCTCGGAGGCGACAAGCTAGCGATCAACCTTATCCCTGCACGGTGACGATGGGTTGACTAATCAAACAAACCCGTTTAATGATTGGGGCTTAATTAAGTGAGCAACTGAGCATTGATTAGGTGCTTAAACAACGGCCGAGCTCACATGCGCGTATGAGCGCGGACATTCGTCCCGTGAGATCACGGATTTGAGCATTAGATTATATATATATTTATATAGTGAATGATACTAGGGGAGAGTACGTGGTGAAGTGAAGGACTACCAGGACACGGGGAATCTTTGGGCACACGCACACCTGTGTACGTTGTTGCGGCAGCAGTCACGCGCCCTGACGTCGAGCACCAACATGCCATTTTCTTAAGCCCGGTTTGGGACTAGGAGTAGGTATATAGAACCATTATTTTAGGAGCTTGTAAAATCCTTACAAAAACGATAACAATTATTATTAGTCGAATGTTGACATACAGTATGAGGCTATTATTATATGGCAGAAAGTAACTGCTAAGCTGGTTGAGCCCTTTTAGTAGAGGCTGGTCGGCCGGGGTTTGAATCCTAGCTACTAGTTTCCACGCCTCAGCGCAAAGACAGATGGGTGCATGCATTCTACTCTCACGTCTCCTAACTATTATTTTATTAATTTTAAATTATTGATCATTTTAGTTTTCTTATCACTCGAACATCTACAATTTTAAATAAATTTGTAGAAGGATATATTAATTTCTGCAATGCATTATACGGGCAGATTTAGGGGTTTGATTATACACTATATATAGCCAGTTAGATTTATCGCGGTGAAATCTCTCCACCCAATTCAAGTATTTGGTTAAGTATGTGTTCTTGTATTCTTTGAATTTATTTTAAAAGTTAACCAGAGTTATTATTTTATTAGTAGTAAACATGATGACGTCGTCAATCGCAGTCTCTCAAATGTAGTTATAGTGGTTAGGTTTGTAATAATAATGATATCATCAGAAGCGGATCAGTCGAGTACGTGGGGAAGGGAAGATCTTTGCGCAATGGGGCACACCGCACTCCTGCAGTCACACAAAGCCCTGACGTTGAGCACTTGAGCACCACATAATTAGCCCCCGTTTCCTCATCGAGAAAAAAAAAATAAGCATGTTTTGCCTTTTGCGACCAGACTGGATATAGAACCATTCTTTTGGGAGAACAGTGGTGCTCGTAAAATCCTAAGCAAGACTTACTTGTACCAAATCGCTACAATATATTACAAGTCGGATCATGACACGTACAGGGGAATCAATTAATCTATGGCAGCAGGAAGCTGGTATGTTAGTCGAGCCTTCAGCAATCAGCAGAGTTCAGAGGCTGTGTGGCCCTGCCGCGGGTTGGAATCGGAACCCCGGACTCCACTCCTCCGTGTGTGAGCAGCTGATTTCTTCCAACTTTCATACCCAAAGGGTAGTTTATGCAAATTTAGCTTGTTTTATTAATATTTTTTTAAAAAACTTAAATTTAACTATATTAATATAAATTTTTTGAATAAGACGAGCAATCAAATTTGTGGTAAACATAGATCTGTATATGCACAGTTGCACTTAAGCCATCTCAATCCACCAGCTTTGACCATCTGGATATATAGCCCTAAAACATGAGGCTGACAGCACCAAAATCGCTACAACTTTACGCAGAGAGAGTCTCTTTGGTAGAGCTCCAAATGATCATGACGGTGAATCACTTTTAGAGGGTTGGTTGTGAGAGGTAGAGCTGTTTTTACACATGACGCTGATGGAGCTGAAAAAATCAGCTCCTTCACCTCCAACTTCAACTCTACCCTCGCGTGGAGCACTGCCTACCAACGGGGCTAGAGAGCTCTCCGCACCCCGGTTTGCTTGGCTAGCTTGAGAACCAAGCAGCGTATCTCCGTTGCGTCCGGGGAGGGGGCGACGAGATCATCATCTATTCATCTTTCGTAGCCGAGCCGTACGTCACCGGCCATCAGAGGATTCTCTTCGGCCCCCGAGCTAGCGCTGTCGTCCACGCTTTATCCTCTCCTCCCATCCCTGACGTCCCCGGGGGCCACCCACCCATTTGGACTTTTTCACTCTCTCCCTCTCCTTCTCCTGCCAAAGGAACCCGACGCCAACGGCGGATTAAAAGAGAGATAAACAAAAGGGAGAGCCCGGGGGAGAGAAAAGGCACAAAGCGTAGCCAGCCAAGCCAAGCCAGCAAGCCTAGTGGTGCAGATGCCGGTGAAAGTTCCTGAATCCTCTTTTGGTGGCGGTGCGGGCGTCAGGGCATGGAAGATTAGCAGGCATAGCATAGCACATCACGGCAGCTCGGGGTGTAAAAAGCTCGCTTGGGCTTTGCCACCTACTAGAAGAAGCCTTTCTTGAATCTTGACTGCTCCTAATCATGACGGTTTGAAGACTAGTACGTACTTGTTACATTGTGCTAGATAAAGTGGCAAGAACATTGTTGATGCAGCTGACCAAGCAAGTTTCAAGACGAACACATTGATGATGTGTATATCTCGTGGAGTAAAAATTAAATAAATCAAGAAATCGTATCACGAGAAAAGAGGAAATTCGACATGACCTAGTGCTTGAACAAGCGAGCGTGCTGGAGCGATGTGCTGCTAGTGGGATGGACATGATGGTAGAGAGATTAGTGTTGGTAAAAGGCCTTTCCCTACCGGATCGAAGAAGGATCGAGGAGGCGTGGCACGAGATTACGGCTTCAAAGGGCGACAAAAGGAAGTGGGCTGAGAATCAGCCCGAAAGAAAGTCCCATCATGGTTTCCCAGTTTAGGCCCCAGACCTACTTGTTACCCAAAAGAACAGATTTTGGCCTAGCTTAGTGATCATTATGATGTGGAAAATATTTCGGTAGTTTCGTTCGTGTCCACTGTTCATTGGTTCAGGATGAGAATCTACTGTCTTTTTCACTTTAGCACTCAGCTCCTTCGTCAAAGAAGGCTTCAGGCTCACTGAACTCGGTTGCTCCATGAAGCATCTATCTAAACAGAGCCACAAAGAAACAAGAGTAAACAAAGTTATAGTGAGAATCAGAAGAAAAAAGGCAAGCATTCTTCCAAATAAATGAATAATTGTAATTTGACAGAAAGTCTGTACCGACAGCCGACAGAGTACAGATCACCAGCCCATGAGATGACTCTCGCGCTGTTTTTCTTTTTCCTTTTCAGTTCTATACCCAGCATCTGTTGAACCTAGCACTAATGAATACATCATTATCTTATCTACCACTAAGCACCACTCGCCTCCCAGGATTATTCGATTACAATCTCTTCAAGCTCTTCTTCCTTGCATCCAGCTTCTTCTTATCGGCTGGAACTTTGGCAGCATGTGGCGCATCCTTCTTGGGTGCAGTGGATGCTCCTACAACAGGATCAGAGGTAGCTGCATTCTGATCCTGTGAGATTTTACCTAATGCTTTGCCCGCAGCGGAGGTAGATATCGCTGTTGACGCCAAAGGTGTGTTCTCAGCGAGAACAGTATTGGATTGACCCACATTTAGAGCTGTGGTTGACTCAGAAATAGCTCCACTCTTCGACTTATTCTTAGGTTTGAGAGCGTGGATGCTAGTGTATAGCCTGCATATGTAGCAAAGATATGATAATCAGGAACCAGTTACAGCTTTACAAGACGCTTCAGTAAGAGATTGATCTGACACATATAATTGTCAACAGTACTTGCATACAATCCTAAAAGACAGCAATTTTTTCCTTAAAGGAAAAAAAATATTGAGAGCTAGTCAAGACAGATATCATGAAATCCAAGGCTGACCTTGCATGCCGTGCATATTCCCCGTAGTTTTCAAGTAGCATCTTTCCAGCTTGTTCATTGAGGGCAGATTCAGGAAATGGTTCGATCAGAAGGCATCTCACTACCTGCCATAACGGTGAACAAGCAACTGATAATAAGTCCCGGGCACATCATGCATTAGCAGCAAACAGAACTAGAGCGTTGTACTTTCAGCTTACCAGCAGAACATGTCTTAATCCAAGACCAGGATTCCAATCCTTCTTCAGTGTGTTCACACATATTTCACCACTAGTTGCTATGTTTGGATGGAAAATTTTTGTCAAGAAGAATCCTGCAAGTAAAAAGCCAAATACTTTCAGGTAAAGGCTTTACTAAAAGAAATAAATTTTCTATGGAAGTTTCTGAGAGTCTCAAAAGGTAACAACCTTTTGGAGGAGATTGAGGGAAGTCACGAGATAGTAGCAGCTTCATCCTGAATACTCCATTCTCATATGGAGTTCCAGCTGCACCATGTTGCGATTCAGATGTTCAGATCATAATATGAGAAAGCAGTACAAGACAAAAAGGGAAACTTCAAAGCACTTCAAGTTCTGTCATATGCACTGTCAAAAGGGCAAATTTCATATAATACTTGGCTCAAAACAAACAGTTTGCTAAAACACCATGGACTGACAAAAGACTAACACTACGTACAAGGCAAGTACAACAGCGTGATCAGCATAGATGCATGAAAAATTAATCATGAAAGGACCAAATAATCTCAGGTGTAAACAATTGTATCTTGACAATATTTTACCTGGGCCCTCAATATCAGCAAAAATAGTGGTGAAGTCATCATCATTAACACTAACTTTTATCCCTTCCGGAGGTGAGTCATCAAGATTCTTCAATTCTTTGGCCAACTGCCTGATCACATTTGGTGGGAGGTTCTCGTTGGTTGCCTTCAGTGACAGTACATATACATATGCCATTAGAATCATGAAAGATAGCACATTAGCTTTGCAGCGATGCTCAACCAAAAAAGTAATCCTGAATTGTGAAGTTTTACGATACTAACCATGGAAGCAATAGCGGCAGACAGCTTTAATGCGGCTTCTTCAGCAACTTCCCTTGTAAATCCCAAAGTACCAGAACAACACCTTTGGCCACAAATTCAGCACTGTGCAACTGCAAAAGGTATTTATGGCATTAGAGATATGATTGGGTCAATAAAAAAGACACGCATTTATAAAAAAACAAGGAAAAATAAAAAGATGCATCAGGTGCATAGAAATAGAATGAAGATCTTGTGGAAGTCATGTATCGTGGCCTTAGAGCAGCTCTAGTGTGTGATAAATCAAACGTGTCTAGCAGGACGCAAACATGTCACATAGGAACAGCCGAATAGTTGTTTTAAGAGCCCACAATCGAATTCCAAACTTGGTTTTCAACTAAAGCAGAATAAAGTAGTTTTTGCACATGCCCGTTGCTCTTTGCTGTTGACCTAACCATCTCATGCTCATTGCATGTATCCAGAGAATGTGTGCGGCAGCCATCAGAGATGCCATGCATGTGGCATCAGGAGCCCTTACCCCCTCCACTGTGGTTCTGTCAGCAGTGGGCAGTGGTCCAGTATGGAATGGTCTCTGCTGGCAGCGCGCGAGCTCTGTGGGGCAGGATGCAACAACTCATGGATAAGGAAATGATGGATAGGAAGATGAGGAAATCCGGCCTGGTTTACACGCCAAGGACCGGATCTACTCTACTCCAAGGCCAATTTTGTGAGCCCATGGCTGGATTTGTTTGGGAGGCTAGGGAACCAAATGGAACATGCAGAAGCCTCATCGTAGTTGCACGAAGAGAGTGGATTTTCTTTTTCAATACTTGCCTGTGGGACACACACATATTGGAGCAGCCCAACCATGCCCCCTTCAATTTGGACACACAATACGGGTGCACTTAGGGAACAATTGCCACCATTAAGCTTGTATTCTTGCCCCCTATGACACATTGTCTATCACTAGCTCTTGTAGAGATATAGACACACCTATGGAAAATGATTGCTGATACGAATTATGTGTTACATCAAGGATGATACCCGATAAAGAATATTGCCACATTAGTGATATCTATAGGTGTGTAGACCAGATACCGACACAAGTGACATAGAAGACGAGTATTTCAGCATTTCAGACAGAATGCATAATTGAGACTGAAATGGAATGTTCCATGTCCCAAGTAATTGCAACTTTCTTGATATATAAAGGAGCTGTTTCCACAGCGTAATTAATTGTTTGCTGGCTATCCAAACATCAATAACAACCGAGTCCTAATAAATATACCAACTTCTATAACCGACGGAAGTCTACACGTGCACAACCACCCAAACACACAGCTAAGGGCTGAGTAATTTAATGCAATAATGCTGCTAACAAATTATGCCTGCAAGCGCCAAGAACTGCAATCTAGCAACATACAAAACATGATAGAACTAGTAAATACGTGGATAGCACAATTAAATCAGAAGCATTAATTGCCATTCTGGTGGTAAATACATTCCATTTCATTGTTGTTCCATGCTACCACATACGTGCAAATCTATCAATGGGGCATTTCCACAAGCTATTATTAATAAGCGTATAAAATTACATCAACTTCCTCAGTTGCTTTGCTTGTGGGCGTGCCCCAGGTTACTGCATCCAGGATCTGGGGCCAGATGAACTTGACGCTACAGCAACACAATGGCAGTTCTCCAGCCCACATAAAAGAACTAGGGTACAAACCGAGACCCCACCCCATAATTCAGAAACCGTGCCTCTGTTCAGAAATGATCTATGCTGGGCAAAGGAAATGCGAGATCAATCAATCGACGAATCAATTGCCCTAGTGCACCAGTGCATATGTGCACGAGATTGACCGAGATCCCATCCGGGACACCTCTCTCCACCATAAGAAATCGGCTGCTTACCACTCGACGCAAGGCAGGACCACACGAGTCGTAGGACAGTAGGATACCCCCCGCTCTCCCTCCTTCACCGGCCTGCCTCCGATCCCCGCGGTACGGCCAGAAATCGACGCCGCCTCCGCCTCCGCCGCCGCCGCTCGTATGTACGGAGGCAACGGCCGATCGGGGAGCGCGGGGTTCCCCTTTGGGGCGGGGCGGCCGGGGAGCGAGCGAAGATGCAATTCAGACGAACCGGCGGTGGGGGAGTCTCTAGCAGCGGGAAGGAGCGGCCGCCGTGCCGCTGTCCGACGGTGGCGGCTGGGCTGGGGCAGGCCTCGGCCCGGGGGAGGGGGAGGAGGAGGAAACCCTAGGCGCGGGTGGAGAGAGAGAGAGAGCAGAGCACACCGCGGAAGAGGGGGAAGAAGAGGAGATGGGGCACGAGGCAGGAACTGAGATTTGAGAGTCGAGTCGAGTTGCCGAAACGGGAATGTACCTGCGAGGAGCGCGATCCGACCGTTGACGTCGACACAGTCACACAGGGGCCCCCCGTCGATCAAGAGCACGGCCCGCCGAGTGGGCCCAGGAGGAGGGCTTGTGGGTCCCACCTGCCGACGCGTTTGTTACGCCGTCGCCCTGGCCCCGTTGGTAGCCGTTGGTCCTCCTCCTCTCCTGCCCTGCCAACGGATTCGAAAGCACGGGAAGGATTGCCGGCGACTCGCACTCTCGCTCTCCAGCCGGACGAGGCTGTGTGTGTGTGAAAAAAGCAAATTTGGGGTCTTGGCCTCTTGGGCTCTTGGTCTTGGCTCCTGATCCTTCTCGTATGACGTATACGAGTATTGACTTGTTACCTTTTCTCTAAAAAACGATGACTTCGTTTCGTTGTGTTGCCAAGACAATGGTGAGAGTCACCTGCTGGTGAGTCCTTTTAGCTTAGCAACGCTCTGCCACCGACTAACGCCTGCAACCAACAACTAGCCTACTAAGCTACTCCCTCTGTCCCACAATATAAGTATTTGTTGACTTTTTCTGTTCACGTTTGACTGTTCGTCTTATTAAAAAATTAAGAAAATATTGTTTATTTTATTATGACGTGTTTTATCATCATATATATTTTAAGTATATCATAATTATTTTTATAATTTTATAATTTTTTTTAAATAAGACGAACGGTTAAACGTGATGCATAAAAATCGAGAAATGCTTATATTATGAGACGGAGGGAGTACTCACTCCGTTTATGAGATCTTACCGCTGCTACCACAGCAATCCGCAACATTCGTGTATACACGATCCACAGGTATAAATAAACGACGCACGTACTCCATGCCCTGATACATTGGTCAGGTAGAGGTAGCGCGTTAGGTAGGAAGGACATGTACGCCCTGCTGCTCTGCCAGTTGCTCATGGTACGAGCAAGTAGTAGGCCACGATGAATGATTGCATCGGACAAATGAGAAACAACAAAAGAAAACAGGCAGGTGTTCTTCCAAATGATTCGACATTGCACATAATACAGTTGTCCCGAAGGACCAGTACACATTATTCCCCCCCTTCTGGCCCCGCCGCGAAAGCCAGATCATCAGATGCCTCTCTCCACTTATTTCTATTATTTTCTCTCCCAGTTTCGCTAGGCATCTGATGAGCTCGGCTGCGAACAAATTTGAATGCTGAGCTACAGGCGACGTCCCTCTTTCTGAGACGTTTTTGCTTATAATCTCTTCAAGCTCTTCTTCCTCGCATCCATCTTTTTCTTATCAAGAGGTGCTTTGGAGGCCATCGGACCATCCTTCTTTCGTGCTGCAGCTCCTGCGGCAGCAGGATCAGAAACAGTTGGGTTCTGATCCTGCAAGCTAGTGCCAAATGCTCTGGATGCAGTGGAGGAAGATACCGCTGGCGGAATTGATGGTGTGTTCCCGCTGGAAGCAGTACTCGACTTGTCCACATTCAGAGCTGTAGTCGATTCAGAAATAGCTCCAGTCTTGGACTTATTCTTAGGTTTATGGGCATGGATGCCGGTGTATAACCTGCATTATGGGGCACAATGAAACAATCAGTAGATTGATACGGCTCTACAAAACCCTCAAGTGGTGTGATCTAGTGAGAAATGGTAACAGTAGCCAATCAAATTCATGTCCAAGTGTCAGCATTGCTGACATAAAAGAACTTCAAGTTCCCAATATTGTAACTTTGAGAATTACAAAAACGTCTAAGATCTCAACCCCAAGTGTATTATAGAAGTTAAAGGACTGACCTTGCATGCCGTGCATATTCCTCATAGTTTTCAAGTAACATCTTCCCCGCTTGTTCATTCAGTGCAGATTCGGGAAATGGTTCAATCAGAAGGCATCTCACTACCTGTCAGACGTATTAAAAAGGCATACTAAGTCTAATGTTGTAACAGGAGCTGGAACTTATGCTGCTTATTTTTGTGCTAAGAATCAAGCTTACCAGAAGAACATGCCTTAATCCAAGTCCAGGATTCCAATCCTTCTTCAGTGTGTTTACACATATCTCACCGCTAGTAGCTATGTTTGGATGGAAAATTTTTGTCAAGAAGAATCCTGTAAATCAAAGGAAATGTCAATGATAGATTTTCATCAGAGGGCTTCACACTTCAAGAACTAAATGGATTATGGAGGACTTTGAAAATCTCAGAAGATAACTACCTTTTGGGGGAGATTGAGGGAAGTCACGAGACAGTGATAGCTTCATCCTGAACACTCCGTTCTCATATGGAGTTCCAGCTGCAGCATGTCCAGATTAAAATTTTCAGACATAGTATTATGGAGTAGTGAAACAGAAAAAAGGAAACTATTAATGCTCCAGGAACTAGTAATGCACTCGGATAAGGGGGGAAAAAACTCCATCAATACTTATCCCTAAAACAAGGAAATTATGGAACAACAAAAGATGCCATTATACGCAAGCTAGGTATAGCCCATGATCAGCATAGCTAGGTAGACCAATGTATCTTGAAAGAATGTTACCAGGGCCTTCAATATCAGCAAAAATAGTAGTGAAGTCATCATCATTGACAATCACATTAATCCCTTCTGGAGGCGACTCATCAAGATTCTTCAGTTCTTTAGCCAATTGCCTGATGACATTTGGCGGGAGGTTCTCGTTGGTTGCCTTCAGTATAATAGACATGCCATTAGAATCATGGGATACAGCACAATGCAGTTGCAGCAATGTCTCTTTCACACCACAGAAAATAGTAAAAAATCGAGAATTTTCAATGCTCACCATGGAAGCAACAGTAGGAGATAGCTTTAAACCTGCCTCGTTAGCAACTTCACTTGGAAATTTTGGTGTGCCACAATAGCACCCTTTATGGCCACAAAGCCTTAGCACTCTGCAAACAGAGTAATGCCTTCAAGTTGCAACTCCGTGACACCGTGAGTAACCTAGGGAAACCAATATATTGTGATTTAGCATTTCGGATAGAACACTTAACTGGGGTAAGTATAATACCTATGCTAATATTTCCTTAATCTTCATGGGTCAAATTAAGTTAATATCTAAACACCCGAACACTTGAAAAGGAAAATCCCACAGGATAACAACCATCATCCCCTCCCTGTGCCCCCTCATACAGCAAGCACGTGCATTAATGATAAGCGCGCGCGCACAAGTGATACATTAGCAATTCAATGCTCTAAGAAATAAAAAAGGTGTATCCAGTAACGCCCGCAAGCAGCAACTACTGCCACGTATAAAAATCTTCCATAAATTAGCAACATGGGATACGGCACAGGCCATGTTACCTAAGTTATATTTCCTTAATCTACACTCGAACCTGAATAGGAAAATCCTGCAAGATAACAGCCTCTAACCCCTCCCTGTGCCCCCTCATACAGCAGGCGCATGCGCACATCAATTCCAAGTGCTACATTAGTCATTCAATGCTACTAAGAAATCAGAGAAGCATATTCAGTAATGCCTGCAAGCACAAGTACTGCCATGTATCGACATTTTCCATAAATTACTACGAAAAAACATTTCGGCGAAAACATGAAACTGGGCGATTTGGCTCTAAATACAGTGCATTCCAAGCCCGATGCTGCTGCAATCACAATAATCTAACAAGGAACCACTTCCACGAGCTAACTTCATAAACAATACCATGAGTTCATGACCATAACATGAAAAACCATCACTACTGGTACTGAAAGTATCAACTGTCCCCTCCCTCCTTACCCCACAGGAGCAAGTGGGCACATACACCAGCCTGCACCACACAATCCCCCGCCTGCCCATCTATGTCTGTGAAGCGTGCTAGAACAAGGGCACACCCCAGGGCCACTACATCCTGCGGCTCACCCTATCAGAATTCAGAAATGTCTGCCTAGAAATTAGGTTCGGGGGGATGCGATCGATCAAACCATCAACGCTCGCTTACAGTACTGTAACATTGGTGCGGGTGGATCTGAGTTCTGAGGCCGGCTGACATCCCCTCTACCGCCAGCACGAGAAATCGGCCACCCACTCGCTCGCTCCGCAGTTCTGCTCGCCCTACCGCAACCCCAGTCCACGCGCTCCGGTGGCCCGGGGACGAGACCCACGCGGCAGGAAAGGTACGCACGACGTGGGCAGCAATCGATCGGAAAACTAGGAAGAAGCGCAGGCGCCGCTTACCTCGGGGTCAGGGCGGGACGGCGGGGTACCAGCCGATGCCGAACAGGCCAATCGAGACGGGCGGCGGTATGGAGAGTCTCGGGGCGACGAGAGGAGCGGTGGCGGCCGCCGCAGCCGCCGGTTGGGTAGAGAATGCTCGGACGCCGGGGGGAGGGAGGAAGCGAAACCCTAGGCGGGGAGGAGGATTTCGATTCGGGGGGAGAGGAGAGATGGATGGAGAGAGGGGGGCGGTCGGAAGGGGAGAGAGGGGAAGGGGGAAGTGGTTGGGAGCTTTGATGATGAGGAGAAGCCTGCTGCTGTCTGAAACGGGGAGCGGTGGATGATAGAGACGAGAGATCCGACCGTTGAGTCCGGGCGGGGCCCGCGCCCGGACGGCGCGGGCCCACGTGAGGCGCGGCGCCGATCGGTTTGGTTTGGGTGCGCGTCCGCGGTGGCCGTGGTAGCCGTTGGGGTTACGAATCGGCGGGGTCGTGGGAACAACTTTCTGTGTCATTTGTTCATACAGTAGCTAGGATAATACCATTTCTTTCTCTAAAAGAATAAAGTAAGACGTGACTCAAATCAGAGCTATACACTCACACAAAATAATTTATTTTAAACTAAATAGGAGCTAGTATTATAATCTATTTTTACGTATGCTTCTTATTATTGTTTGGAGGATGACAATGTGAATATTCTTTATTTAAAAAACAAACTACATGAGGCATTACGGTTTATTCAGTCCTGATGGAAACCAAAGAACTGCTGTTTTGGAGATAAAGAAGCACTTTTACGATGAAGATGGAAAGTTACAGTCACCCATCCCACTTGGATAGTGAGATTGTGACAGGGACACAACTCACCACTCACCAGTACGATTTGTTTTTTCACATAGCTATGATGTGCACAAGAATGTAAAATCACATGTCGTTCTCGCTAGAGAAGTCGGGGCCGTATGCGTCCTTTCCGCTAGCCAAGAGCATGAAACAGTGTCGTTCATCGTTTTAACGAAACATTGGTTTGTTGGCATGAGAGATGAGACCATGATGATCATCTGATCTACTATCCGTTAAACCTGAGCATCATTTGCAGGAGGGAGAGAAAAAACTAAACTTGAGAGGAGCATGGGCCAGGCCTAAAATGTGCCCACCAAGGTTCGTTCGGTCCTAAACTATCGGGCATCAAAGTCAGGGATGGGCTCGAGTCGGGCCCACGTATTTAGGCCTTGTTTAGTTTCCGAATTTGGGAGCCAAACTTTAATTTTTTGGATGCGTGTGTCACTGTAGCATTTCGTTTGTATGTGTGAAAAATTATCCAAAAATTGATTAATTAGGCTCAAAATGTCCGTCTCGTAGAGTACAACAAAACTGTGCAATTAGTTTTTGATTTCATCTACATTTAGTACTCCATGCATGCTATGACATTTTAATGTGATGGAGAACCTTCTTTTTGTATAGTAAAATGTGCATCTTCTTTTTGCATAGTGAACTTTGGGGTGAAATTTGGGATCTAAACAAGGCCTTAGCCCGGAGTAGATCAAAATGAAGGACTAGTAGCCCAAGGATTTGGTTTCTTCCTCTTTTATTTATGGGAAAAAAAAGAAGGCGTGTTCACGTTTCTTCCCATACATACATACATGCATGCCTGCCCAAGCTATTACGTCTTGTGGGCGGAAGGCAGTTCCTCAACATCGGAACAACAACCAGATCGACGTTTCTTGTCGCCACTCGCCAGCATCAGTTGCATGGCGGCACGGCACGCAACTTCTTCCAAGTTCCAACGCCGGCCGGCACACAAGTACGTACCTCCAAAGCCGACTAGAAAGAGGCTAGCTACTAGGATCGGGTCGGGCATGCACACGGCGTGTGGCACAGACGGTCATGATCAGGTTTTGGACGACGCGGGCGCGGGCGCGGGGCGGGGCCACGCGAAGACGACGACGAGGCCGGCCGGCGCGCTGGTGATGATGATCCGCGCGACCAACGAGAGTGCGCACGCGCTGCGTGATGATCGGAGGCGTGGGGGCACGACGACTCACTACTGCCCACCGAGACCGACCTGGCCAAAGCCCCCTCACAGTCACAGGCTCACAGCATCCACACCGAGACGAGCAGCAGCGCAGCGCCCACACATGTGAGAGTGAGAGCGAGGCAGCCAAATAAGCCCAAGCAAAAGCGGCCCCGGCCGCGCGCGTCCCTCCCCTCCCCTCCCTTGTCGCCGCCCTGCACGCCGTCCACCGCAAAAGCCACCCGATCAGGCCGCCGGGCGCACTCGCCACGCCGGCCGCCGTACACGGGACGCGCGCGCGCGCGTGACCACGGCAGCAACCGCACCAACCACAAAGGCGCAGCGGGCCGGGGGGAAAAGGAATTGATTGCGAGATCGATCGAGCCCCGCCCCACCGGAGTTAACACCCCGGCCGGCACAGCGCTCGTGAATGACATCCACTGCCTGCCCACCACACGCCACAGCGCCCGACGAGTGACTCAGTCCTTGCATTGGGTCGGTGAAGCTAGCGCATCGATCAGCAGCCGCCCCCTAGCTAGCCCGCTTGCCGGCCGGGGCCAGCACCCCCTGCCCGGCACAGTGCCCGTGAATGATATCCGCTGGCTGCCCTGCCCACCACACCACAGCGCCCGACGAGTGACAAAGTCGGTGAAGCTAGCGCATCGATCAGCAGCCGCCCGGCCAGTCGCTAGCGCCGGCCGGCCGGTGTCCCTGGATACTTGTCGTCCTCCGGCCACCCCGGCGTCGGCCCCCCTGTGCGGCTGTGAGCGAGCTGCGGTGAGGCCGGCGAGGATGGGTGGGGCGGTGGTGGCGATGGTGTGCGGGAAGGAGGAGAAGGTGCTGGGCGCGCACAAGGCGCCGGGGAGCTGCCCGTACTGCGGCGGCGGGGTGGCGGCGACGGACGTGGAGGCCAAGTGGGTGCTCTGCTGCCTCCCGCTCTGCCGCAAGACCAAGCGCAGGTTCGCCTGCACCGCCTGCGCCAGGCGCCTCGTCACCTACCCGGCCATCCTGCACGACTAGTACCAACCACATCCATCGCCGGCCTCCGACGATCCTTCCATGCCATGCATCTCTCCATCTTCTTCTTCTTCTCCGATCTCCAGATCACAATGATGTACTATATGGTGTGGTCGATCGACCGTTTTGGTAAGAACTGGATCTCTTTATTTAGCAACATTATCATTAGCGAATCCATGACATGTGGTGTGTGCCTTTGCTGATGAGATCGCCCGCCGTGGGGTTCCAAAGATCTCGCTCCTGTTCTTCTGTCGTCTTTACACATTCCCTGCCCCATGGATTTTGCTATTGCTTGTTCGTTCGAGGAAAAAGAATTGCAAGCTTGACGTGCGGATTCGCGCAACCATTGGTAAGACCTCGAGGCAATATCTATCTATCTATCTCAGGTGAGAATTAAGGAGGGCAGTGTATGTACGTGCCCCTCCGATGACGTGTTCGATCGCTGTGGATCTGCTGGTGCTCTCACAGTTTAGTTAGTCTTACGGCCCGTGCTCTCAATCAAGTAGGGAGGTGGTACGTGCCAGACTGCCAGTTATGGAAAACGATGTGCTGGCTGCCCAGTTGTCTCATCCCCCACCAGCCACCTCACACACCCACGACGCGGGCCCAGTCGTGTCTACATCGCCCATGGGCCCATCCGACGACCCACCACAAGAATCGGAGAGCGGATCGACTTCTGGCCCACGTACTTAGAAGGCGCGCGACCCATCATCTCTGGCCCAGGAAAGCAGCGGATCCGAGACCCCGAAGGCCCGCCTGCGCCGCCGCGCCGCGTGACGTCCTTCGGTGCCTCCGGCGGCGGCGGCGCGCACCACCGGCGGCCACCGCCTCTTCCAGCTCGTTCCTGCTTGGCGGCCGGCGCGCTGCATCAGGCTTCAGGTACGTCTCCTATAGCCTGAAGGCGTAGCCTCCTTTTAAGCAGAGTTAGGAGCCTCTGCAGCGAGAAAGTATTACCTCCGTTCTAAATTACTATTCGTTGCTTGAAGTATATACAATGATAAAGCAAGATACATACAAAATAAATGATAGTTGTGAATTTTTTTTAAATAAGACGAATGGTCAAACGTTAAACAAAAAAAGTCAACAACGAATAATAATTTGGAATGGAGGCAGTAGCATTTATACTGTAGGCGTGAGTTTTCAGCCCAATTCAGCACGCGCTAGAATAATGTATTAATAATAATATCTATTGAAACGTATAATTTGAGAGGAAAAGTAGCCATTTACTGGTGACATTTGCATTTTTGGATGATCTAGCTAGTACTAACATCGATCTTTCATCGATAACATCAATATTTCCATGTCAACGCTACATATATGATCTATCACCGAGTCAAACTAGGAGAGTACTGTATGTATCCGTTGCATGTATAGTTGTATACACCGTTACACCTGGGGTGGGGTACATCACTACAGAGAAGCTTGCCGTTCAGGTCAGCAGGAGCTCAAGATCTCCGAGATGCATATCTTTCTTGAGATTCCAAGGCTGATGTGGAGTGCTTGACTAACCGGTGCAGCAGTATACTATCAATTATCATCCCCCTAGACAGCCTGAGCTGGTCTAAGTGGTTAATTATTGCCACTGCTTCCTTCAATTACATTCCATTGACTGCCCTCTCCCAACTGATTACTTTTGCTGAATCCCTCATGTGGTCCACTGCTGAATCCCTACTTCCACAGTTTTACCTCTCTGCTCCTCTAGTGCTCGTACATACTGAATTCGGCATGATCGGTCTCGGTTGCTAACAAGTTCTCTTTTCGCATCAGATATTCAGATTAAGTACCGCCTTTTGACAACAGCCCTCACCAATGGTCCAGACTCTGAAGGCGGCCTTCATGAGGTGATCAAGGATCAAGGTTAGAATAACCAGGCTGAAGACTAATGATGCGGTTACTCGTTAAAATAAGTTCATGATTTGGTTGATCTAGACCACATATCATGCATGCTCCATGCAGCAAAGGACAGCCCACTAGCAGGCAGCGGCAAAAACAAAACAGAGGTTTCACATGCGTCCATCTACTAGCTGACATTTGACCCTCTCACAGTTAACCACCACTAATTGGGTTGGGCAGACAAGAAAAAAAGTTTGGCAAGAACATTAACAATCACAAGAAGATGCTTCCTCATGTGGTCCACTGCTGAATCCCTACTTCCACAGTTTTACCTCTCTGCTCCTCTAGTGCTCGTACATACTGAATTCGGCATGATCGGTCTCGGTTGCTAACAGATTAACAATGCTGAAACTAGATACCACCTTGACAAGCATAATCCATGGCAGATGCCGCTTCAGACCTTAGCGTTCAGAGTTACTACTGGTATCTGAAAAGATCTGTGCAAGCAGGCAGGGACTGAATCGAAGCAAGCTCCAGGCTCCAGCTCTCTCCCCAAAGCCTTCAGGCTGGATTGGTCTGACGACCTTGCCATGCAATTTGGGAACCGCTTCTATTACTCTATCCCAATTTGCGTGAGATCAGGCAGAAATTTGCAGATCATGTGTCTCTGGACAAAGGAATCAGCTGGTGGGAATCTTTAGTACCAAGTTGCCCAATGAAGGGTTCAATCCTTCATACTCAAAGCCCTAAACTTTACTTTGGATCTAAAACAATAACAAAAAAATATAAAAAATAGAATCAAGGATTCGTTTTCTCCTCTGCATTTCTCTCTAGGGTCCTACTTAGTTTCCCTATTTCTCTGCTCTCGTCTCATGATCTTCAGGTCTTCAAGATATCCAATGTTTTTCTCTTTGCATGCATTGGTCGCTAGATTCCTAGAATCCTACTTCTCCCTACCAAGAAACTTAAATTCCAAGAAGAACATAGTAGAGTATCGTGATAGGAAGCGCGATGAGCATCCCAAAAATAACCCTGAAAATTCACAGCACAAGCACGCATGGTGTTAGCCTTCTTCAGTGAGTACACGCAACAACAGCTAAGCATGAGATTGAATATGTTGCAAACTTTGAGCATGGAATTGCTTACGCTGTGCTAAGTATTTGAGGATGGCAGTTGTACTCCTTGGCGAACACAAAGGGAACGATGCCTTGTGGAAGCGCAGCCTGTTGATCAATCACACATTCCAGTTCTCACAGTCATCAGTATGATTCTTATGTTTTTTAAAGGTTTCAAGGGAAACAAAAATAGAGCACGATGTATTATGTGTCATCAGTGGTGATGCCAACCTGAACAATGGCAACGTGCAGTAGCACTCCCCGAAGCCCAATGGCGATGGAGGTGGCGGCGATCACCGCTGGACCGGTCAAGAACCTCACCGCCATTGCGAACGTTGCCACCCTCTTGCCACAAGAGATGATCTTTGGTTGCAGTGCCATGAACAGACCTAGGTCACATGTAGCACCGTCAGAATTTCTCGGTTCATGTAATTAAAGAACAAAATATCAGTTTCAATGAACAGATAAGCCAAGGCTGTACCTAAGCTGAACATAGCCATTCCTAGCCCTGCATCGGACAATATAGATATAGACCCCTTTATAATTGAGGGCATCTGGATATTCCACCTGAAATTTCAGAAACAAATTGTGTTAATGTTAATCCATCCATGTTAACCATCATATGTACGACGATACTAGAATCAATGTTATAGATTCTTGTATAGCATGTGCCCCTCTCCCCTAGAAATGCC
>OAMR01000728.1:279915-295008 GCA_900205405.1 Echinochloa crus-galli
TGTAGCACCGTCAGAATTTCTCGGTTCATGTAAAGAACAAAATATCAGTTTTAATGAACAGATAAGCCGAGGCTGTACCTAAGCTGAACATAGCCATTCCTAGCCCTGCGTCGGACAATATAGATATCGACCCCTTTATAATTGAGGGCATCTGGATATTCCACCTGAAATTTCAGAAACAAATTGTGTTAATGTTAATCCATCCATGTTAACCATCATATGTACGACGATACTAGAATCAATGTTATAGATTCTTGTATAGCATGTGCATGTGCCCCTCTCCCCTAGAAATGCCATGCCATGCATCTCGTGTAGTAAAATAGTACAACGATGCGTGCATATGATTGTACTCTTTCTAGACACGAAGCATCGTGCATTTTTGGTCATGGATGAGCTTGTCGATGATCATGTCTGTGCCGTCCGGATGGAGGATGGGGACAAACACGGCAGTCGCAGCTGATTTGGTAGATTTGGTCTGCTGCAAAGCTCCAGGTCTCACACATATAAGACCTGCATCTTCGTGCATCCCTGCATGTGCCAGATCCGAGACCGACGTACCTCTCATGTGCTCTCACATGCAGACGCTAGCTAGCTAATCCTACAGTTTACAAGCAACCTAGCTAGCTAGTAGTAGTAATGAACGACATGGAAATGCAGATTTAATTTGGACCCAGTCAATCCATACAAGCCTCTGTTTGGATCCTCTGAATCTTGAAGAAATTTAACTGCTCCGTTCGGAATAATTCATGTGCTTCAATAAGGCAGCGAAGGTGTCGAAATTGTCGGAATAATTCATGGATATATATACAGGTGTGCTATGAGCAAGTGTGTTTGGAGGTTTAATTAATTTTTGCACCTGAATGAGACGAGGGCCCAGACGAGGCCGACGAGGCTGGAGTAGGTGTTGGGGTTCCTGATGAGCTTCCTCCAGACCATGATGAGGATGAGGCGCGTCATCACGCTCGCCGGCGGCATCGGGTGCGCCGCCTCCTCCAGCCCCGGCGCGTCGCCGCCCTTCTTCCGCGGCGCCACGTACGGCGAGCCCGACACCGGGAACTTGGCGGCCAGGCCCGCCGTCGCGGGGCTCTTCAGGCCGTCCTCGATCTCCACGTCGGCGTTCGCCGCCGCCGCCGCGTCCGCCTTCTTGATCGGCGTGACGGTGCCACTCACACCTGAAGTGCAAACATGAGACGCCATTAGCGCGAACGTTCAGCTACGCGGCGACATGATCGTCGCATGTTTTGCTCTTTGGATGGAGGAATTGCCAGCTGTACGTATTGGTTACCTTTTGGAGTGGCACCGTCGACTGGCGCGGCCGGCGGTGGTACTCCGGCGAAGTCGGTGGAGGCGGCGTGGTTGACGGCGTTGCGGAGGTTGGCCTCCGACACCGGCGACGCGCTGGAGCTCCACACGAACATGTGCAGCTCCTTGTTGGAGTTGGAGTTAGAACCACCAAGCTCCTTCTTCCTAGTATTGCCAAATGCAAATGACAAATTTCAGAAATAATTCGTATTAAAACCAAATATTCTTTTCTAAAAAAATCACCTATTCTTATGAGAAAAATCAAATGCCCAGTACACTGTTCATGGGACTGTACGTGTGCATTTATTTCACAAAGATTGTGAGCAAAGCGTTCTAGCACACTAGCTAACAAAAAGCTCGTTACACTTGCCCCTTGGGGTGTTCAGTTCAGATAATCAGAGAGTACACATACCGTGGCGGTGGCATCATGCTTGGGTTCGGCGTGGGGTACGCCGTGGCGTCGCCGCCCTTGCCAGAGGCGAACTTGTTGGCCACCTGCTCGTCGAGCCCCGGCGCGCGTGCGCCGGCGGCGGCGCCGGGCTGCGCCAGCGGGCTGGCCATCTTGCTCCCGTTGAACATGGCGTAGAAGTCTGACTGGTTGAAGCTGGAGCCCCGCGGCGTGGGCTCCCTCGACGTCTGCAGCGAGTAGATCTCGACGCCGGTGAGGTTGGACGCGCGCGGGGTCATCGCCGACGACGCGCCGTATGGGCGGTACCCCACGCCGGAGCGCGCGGCGCCGCCGTGCCCGCCCGTGGTGGACGCGGACGCGGACCGCCGGATCACGACGTGGACGCGGCCGTCGCTGCCGACCTCGGCGTCGGCCTGCAGCGCCTCCCGGCCGTTGAGGGAGACGACGTCGGAGTCGACCCTGAAGGAGGCGATGCTGGCGCCGACGTCCGGCGGGAACTGTTCGGAGATGAGCGCCTTGGCGCCGCGGTACTCGAAGAGGAAGAGCATGAGGGTGTACCAGATGACGCTCTGGAGCACGACGATCTGGACCATGAGGTTGCCGGAGAAGTCGCCGTACATGGCGCGGAGGAGCGGGATGCCCATGACGAGGGTGTTGGGGAGCGTGGAGAGGGAGAAGAGGGTGATGGTCCAGTCGAGGGAGGCGGCGGCGGCGCCGGCGCCGCGGCGGTAGCGGGAGAGCACGTTGTGCCAGACGGCGAGCGCGGCGAGGATGACGAGCTTCTGGAGGGAGTCGGCGGCGAGGAAGCGGTACTGCATCGCGTAGGGGTCGTTGGAGGAGATGAAGTGGAAGGAGAGGAGAGGGACGGCGAAGACGGCGACGAAGCGGTTGATGCCGGAGCACTGGTCCGGGGTGAAGATGCCCCACCACCGGACGGACCCGTAGGCCAGGAACATGGCCACGTACAGCGGCACGATCGCCGCGAGGACGTCGTAGATGTCGCGCCCGGTGATCATGGCGGCGACGGCGGCGGCGGCGGCAGCTTAGCTTGAACAACTTTGTGTCTTGCATGCATTGTCTATGAAACATCAAAATGAAACAATGCATTGTATGAACCATTTCATCTAAGAATTAATTGTCTACTTGTTTATGTGACATTCTTGGAAACGCAAAATGAAATCCCTACTGGGAATAGCCTAATACTAGCATTTGGTGGAGAAAATTTTTTACAGACACGTTTGACCAATAATTAAGGGTAGTAAATTATGGGTTAATTAGGTTCATTAGGGCAGTCCCAACCCATCATGTTTATGGGTAGTGTCCATGCTGCCATGTTAGCAAGATATCACCTTAGACACTACATTCTTCAACCCATGATTTATTAGGATGGATCATTAATAAATTCATCATCTTTTCTCTCTACCAATCATACTTGTTTTTTTTCTATCATGAAGACACTATCCTCTCCCAATGCAAACTTTGGTAGTGTCCTGCACATAGGTTCTCGTGTCGACACTGGGTCTTTCTTGAGACCCAGTTTCTTCCTCTTTCCATTCTCTCTCTTATTTAATACAGCGCCACACAAACAAAAAGTCCTATGTGGCAGCCTAATTAATGCTATGGAAACCATCCTACATGAAGGGTTGGGACTGCCCTTAGATTCGTCACGTAAAGTTACACACATCCCTAAAAAGATTTTATAAATAGACTTTATTTAATACTTTATGCATGTAAGATTCTCTTTGAAAATTTTTTACTAAAAAGCAAAGAAACACGACATAGTATAGAAAGATTTGCATATAGCTGGTTCAAGAACCCCGCCACATCCGGTTTCAGGTCCCGGCCACAAAAATCGGCAGCAATAATACAGATTATCTATTTTAATCGTCGTCTCGTAGCTTGGATCGGCGATGCATGATACCATTTTCACCGCCGGCTCAAACAGCCACTGAGCCCACTTAATTAGTCTGGAACCACAGACTGAAATTGAACAGGTCATGATGAAAATATTTTATATACTAGTACACATATATAGCTAATGAAATGGTAAGCTTGGTATGGACAATGAAAGAAGGCTTCACATTCACCTGTTGTATACAAATCAACCAATTGTACGTAGCATAAAAATTAGATGTTCCACAAAATGAGACTAGAAACCGAATTAAATCAGTTTTTTAACTTCCAGTACAACGAAAGAGTTTAAGGAAAAGACCCTACTAAAGACCCCTTGTTACTGTAGTTCTGTACGAGAAGGCAATAGTACTAGTACGTGGATGGGCTCCGGTTGGGCTGCTGCAGTGTCCTCGTAAAAACTGCATGACGCCGACATGGCGACATGGGCATCTACGCGAGCTGTTTGGACTGCTAACAGTTACCGTCAGATCTTTTTGATCGGCCACTGTAGAAATATTTTGACCACTCTTTAGCACGTACTGATGCAGCACTGAAATGGTTGATAGTAGCCTGCATACTGAATACATCGAACTAGAGGCTCATATGGACATGGATACGCTGATATGAACTAATAAAGGTTTAACCATCAACTGAATGGATTTCGGGGGAAACTTATAAAATAGATAACTTTGGAACACTTGGAATTGGTGGTGCACGGGAGTGAATTGGGCTAATATTTGATTATGACGTATTTTGCATTTAGACTGTAGACATAACGTCACTTACCATGAAAGACTCACCTAGCTCTAGTGCACGCAAACACCCAATTGTCCTCATGGTATGCACATGCTCTGGGGCAAAACAGTACAGTCCAACTACTCCTATAGTTCTCACACCTTCCAACACAAACAAATGCATCTCCTTCATGAATTAACTTGCTCTAAACACAAGCCTCGTAATGATGCTATGCGCTTGTGCGCCTGCACTGTGGTTAAGCGTCTCACCACTACCTTTAACTCTCAACAAGTAACTCTTTTGGTGTTGATTCATATAATTTCGTCTTTTACCAAAGACAAATATTTCCTACTCATAAGCACGACCACCCTATCACTTGTACCGGTATCACTTTTCTTGACCTAGTCAACACAATAATATCTTCATCTCCCTTTCATTCAAGGTCTCTCCATGTGCATGGTACGGATAAAGGAAGAGGCCACGAGGGGCTAAGGGGGTACACAAGATTTTACTATATATCTTCAGCAAAAATAGATTCTATTCCCCCTAATAACTCATTTACCATTATTTGGCTCTCTTTACACCTTTTTCTAGGCCCGAGTGTGGATCGTTCATAGCTCCTCGATCTTTTCGCCATTATTGATCGCTAGTTTTATGGATGCAACGAAACTATACAATACATCTTCTTTGAATGTTTTATAGCTATAATTATTTGTCGACTAGTGGAGATTTCGTTGGTCTCATGACACCCCGCAATACTCAACATATGATCGGCTAATGGCTAAATGGCCTAAGAAGGAAAACGAAGGAAAAAAACTTTAGTCGTTGCAGCACATGATGCCTGCAAAAGGAAGAAGAAAGAAACTCCATAAAAACGTCATGCCACCAATTGGAGACGATGATCATGGAGATCTTTACCAGACATAGGTGGAAGTTTAGCAATATCTATTAAGCTATGATTTATTTTCTCTTCATCTTTCTATTGCCGCTTTTACGTGTGAGTGTGCTATATATGGGGGAGACAGTCTTTGATATATCAAAACTTATAATAGTAAGACTCAATGCAACTTTGTTTGCAACTGTCGAGATATTTTTATTTGCTTGATGAAATAATACCCACTTTCTAAAATTTTGAGCCTAGTGACCTACATGTCATAACACAAGAGACATGTTTACAAATTACAACTCTTCTAATTAATACAACTCGATCAATCTCAGGCTCAGCACCTTTGGTTATTGGTCTCAAATATAAACACTTATGCGACAACTGTGTCGCGCCCACTTGATATATATATATCTATAATAATAAAGAGATGACTTTTTTTTGGGAACGTTGCCCATAAAATACAATTGCAAATATGGGTAGTCAACTGTCCTGTTGTAAAAAAGAGAGAGCGATAGTAGCCGTTAGCTCCAAATACACTTGTGCCATGAAAGAATAATGCCGCGTATTGTACTGCATGCTCTCCTGTTCTTATGCTGTATCCCGCGTGCGTATAATAAACTAAATAAAGTTCGACGGAATACCGGTACGGGGAATATATATAATATATACGTATATGACTCTGTTTGGCAGAGCTTCCAGAGCTGATTATCTGGTGAATCCAGGAGGAGCTTTGTCAAACAGTTTTTCAGCGAGAAGTGATTCTCCGCTGATTCTGTGAAGTGATTCTCTGAAATAAACTAAGGGGCTGGGAGCTGAAAAAAGCTTCTCCTGATTCCATGAAATGATTCTCCATACTGATTTTGAGAGTTTATGTCAGAGAACCAAAGATAATCACTTCTATCAGAAAATCAGCTCCCATAGAGAATCAGAATCAAATGGAGGTCTAACAAACAGGTCCATAGTTCATTCATGTACACAAGAGCCCCGACACTCTGCGCTGTTCACGAAGTGGAGCATGCAGTTCTTCTCCTCTGGTAGAGCAATGTCAACACACATGTCCCCAATGGCCGGATAGATATATCAGATTGAAGAACCTTTAAATTTGAGCAGGACACTCAAAGGGTGGATAGATCACGCATTCACATCCATCTTCCTCACGGACGGACCGGAGGCTGTTAGTTTAATCCCACAGCTGCTTGCCGCGGTTGACTTCGCAAACCAAACAAAGCTAATTTTAACCTTCTAGATTAGTAGCCACTGTACGTCTCTTTGCTGGTTTTCACTGACGATATATCCTCATGCTTGGCGCGGGGATTAATTCGTAGCCTTCAGATCAAGTCCTTTGGACGGTCCAGATCGATGATCCATGCTTTGTGCTCTCCATTTTAGACTTTAATTTGGGCCTTGTTTAATTCCCAATTTTCACTCCCAAATTCCACTATGCAAAAAAAAAAGATTTTCATCACATCAAAATGTCAACACATGGATGGAGTACTAAATGCAGATGAAATCAAAAACTAATTGCACAATTTTATTGTATTTTACGAGACAAACATTTTGAGTCTAATTAATTAATGTTTAGACAATTATTCATAAATACAAATGAAATACTACAGTGTCGCTTTTATGACACTTTTCAAACTTTGACACTCCAAATTTTGGAAGTGCTTGGTCGACACCACCGGCGAGACGCCGACGACGCGCCGTCCTTGTGCACCCACAAAGCTTAAGCGCCAAGCCAGGATCAAATTAAATATCAAAATAATAATCACGCCCACGGCCTCTCGGGCTCGGGGCCGGCCGGCAGGCAGGCCGTGCCTGTCCTCGCCACGGCAGACACCCGCCGGCAGCTGCAGCCACCGCCGGCGACGAACCCGGCGGTGCGCGCGTGCAGCAGGCGGCCGGGTCGAGCGGTGCGGTGGCGGCAGGCGGCTCGACCAGCCGACCTCAATGCTTGCAGGGTTGAAAAGTTCAAACAAGGCCGATCCGTTGCTCTGCTGTACTAGCCAAGTACGGGTCGGCTTGAATAATCTGAGCGTCGAACTCATGGATCATTCATCATGTGCCCGCTGTCCTGGTCCTCCTACCCAGAGCAATTGAGTCTACGTTCTACGCTACGTCACCGCATGCTAAGGCCATGCTTGAATTGTCTGTTACTAAAGTTTAATAAGGAGCTGTTTGAATCCAAATGCTAATTGGTACCAGAAGATAGACAAAAGTCAGCCCCTGCTGATTAGGCCGGTCAGTTGATGCTTTCTATCGATTGATGGATCTTGCGGACGTTGCGCGTGTGCCTATTGGTTACTTCGTGGCAAAGTCATCATGGGATAACGTGAGTTAATGGTTGATCGTTGTTGGTTAAGATTTAGTAGTATGGAGGTATTGGCTCGGTAAGATGGTGGAAGTAGCATCGATGGGCTTTGAGTTGGTGATACCTTTTTTGTTTTGGATTTCTCGACTCCAGAGAGAAATCCTCAAGTCCGTCTTTAGTTGGTTGTACGTGACAATGGTCTTGTTGAAGCATTGTTTGGAGCTCGATGAATTGCTCTCTACGGTAAAAATCGATGATCTGATCTTAGCTAGTTGGATCATGGTAACGATGACTCACGTGCGTGCTGTTGGGCCATCGGGCCGACCCGACACAGTTAACAGGCTAATGGGCCGTGCCTGGGCCGCGTGTTCGGCCCACGTGATAGCACGGCACAGCACGAATGCATGTCGTGCCTAGCTGGACCGTGCCTAGTTGGGCCGTGCCTCACCGGGCCTGTGCCGTGTCAGGCCGTGCCGGTCCATTGGACATCTATAGTGGGGAGGGGTAGTGGAGAAAAAAATCTTCACCGTTGACTACTTTAGCACATTTTACACCTCTTGGAGGGCCAATGGGTTGGAGTGCTAAAGTTTAGCACTACACTTTTAACACCTTTTAGCACCTTGTTCAAGACCATGCTAAAGTTTAGCTAAAAGTGCAGTGCTAAACTTTAGCACCATGAATCCAAACACACCATAAAACTAGTCTTGGTGTACAATTTCATTGCACGGTTACTTAAAAATAACCGAGCCAGAGTAGTTTTATTTAACATATCGTAAAACTCTTCCTTAGCTTTTATTTGCCGTATCAACAAATTTAAATACATAAAACTTTCACTAAGAAACTTCCACTAAGACTAGTCTAAACACTACTTTGGGTCTATTCCACAAGAAGATAAGAGGGATTATTGTCCCATTCAATTCAAAGCCATGGGCCAATCAATATCTTTGTGCCAATGAAGCCCAAGCCACATTTAGTTTTGGATCAGCCCATTTGTGATCCAATTGGACTGATAATGGCTGTCAAAGCCTTCAATCGTGTGGCCTACTATCCGACTCTACTTCGACGGTGTGTGAGAGAGAAAAGCTCACACTTTGTGCTTTATTCCGCGGCCTATTATCCGACTCTACTTCGGCCTCATCACGCGCTAACATTCGAAAGAGTGTTTGCACGAGCGATTGCATTTTTGGAATCCCCGGATCCGAACTTTGTCTTCTGACTTCAAACATGAACTACCCAGATTTTGCATTTCTTGCAGAAAAATTGCCCAGATACAAGAATACATGTTCAAACTGAACGTCCAAAAGACTTAAAAACGTGTTTACACTGTTACAGAAAAATTCCCAGAATGCTATTTTGAAAAGCATTTACAAACACAAACAGCTTACATAAGCCAGAGAACACAAGCCCAACAAAACATACACAGAAGAATGAAGGTCAAGACAGATCCCTTAAACACCTATGAAAAAGGAAATACTAACTCATTCCAACAATCCAACCGCAAAGAGATACTTGGCAACATTGCAAGCCTACTAAGCGCATTATTACACTGGAGATCAAGTAATGCTCACTGGTTCAAGCACTGGGCAAACATTGCATCAACATAAATCTCACTATTGGCAATCTTGTTTAATGTACAAACTGGAGAGCCAGTAACAATATTTTTTTTTAAAAAAACTACATCTTATTGTCAGCTACATCAATGGAACTAACTAAAGCTATATATTATACATTGCTCACTATGGCAGGAAGCACCAATCCTCATTGTTGGATGTTTCCCACAAAAGAACTGAATGGATGACACGGTCAGGCTATTCTACCTGCTTGGACAGGGCAAACAGACTTTACAAAAGGTGCATGAAGCAACACTGGCATTATATATGCCAGCAGGCACCAGCAATCACATGTAGCCTATCTTACATGTTCGGTTGAACAAGCTACAAAGCTTATGTTACATCACCGACTGAACCGGCATGCCCGTCTACCATATATCAGAAATTAGTAAGCACCAAAAGTAGTTGGATCTAGATGAGTGCTGACACAAGCTGCAACGTACTGTTTCATATATAGATAGGTTTCACGTCGTTGACACCGAAGCTTAGACCACAAGATGGACACCGCTTCTGACGGCTACCAAGTGACTTCTGTATGCACTGATTGCAGAAGAGATGGTAGCACTTGGCAATCACAACCTACAATGACAAAATTATGTCATTCGATTAAATGTTCATTTTTATCATTGGAGTATGTCAGGAATAACTAGGATCACTACCTCTTTCTGCCTATCATGACAGATACCACACTTTAAAATGCCCCTGTACTCCTTGACCTCATGGTGAAGCTTTTGCAGGACTGCTGAATTATCTGTCTTCTCTCTAAGAGAATTGGCTTTACTTGACATTAGATCCAAGTCATCCTCTATTCTCTTCTTACTAAACCTGGAGCAGAACTGATTTTGTTAGACTAAATATTAAAAAACTAATTGCTTAAAAGAATAGGAAATGTATGTATAAACCACCTCTCTTTCTCTAGTTCTATAAGCAGCTCAGCAACTTCCAGTCGATTGCTCCCAACCTTAGCTTGTAATTCATCCATTGACTGGCTGAGCTTTGGAGCCTCTCCGCGCATACTTGCCAGCTTTCTTTGAGAATTGACCAATGAAATAGATTGCTGCATTCCTTCCTCCGACAGTCTCCTCGCCCACTCTGACCAAACTCTTAGCTGCAAATTGATAAGGAAAAATATTCAGTTCCCAAGCTAGATTAGTATAGCTTCTCAGAATGAATTTGCCACCAACCTGGTCCTCTAGGCGGAAAATTTTCTGCTTGTATAGATCCATCAAAGTGTTTGCATGCTGCAAATTTCTTTGCAAGGAGCACACCTCCGTATGCAAAGCATCATGTGACTGTTTTGCTTTAACACCCTCCATGAAAAGCTGCAGTTGCAATTGAGTAACTAATTCACCAACTACTGAAAAACGGTATGCTTCTTACAGCTGTATACATTCAAAAGCACCAAGGTCTAATCCTCAAATTAGTTAAATGCTCAATGCAATTTTCTTAACTTCTCAGTTCTCACTCAAATCATAAGTAAACAAATTTCGCTACTAGTAAAACCCCCAATAAAATCAGTGTCAATTTAAGACCACAACAGAATTAGCTCAACTACGATGCCTTATCACATCATGATGTTTACATGCAATGACATTTTAAACAGGTTATTTGGAAAAAAAAACTTCAAGTAATAATCCATATTAGTTTTCTCATGGGCCTTGGTAACCGGAAGTCCAAAAGAACTAGCAAAAAGTCAAAAACAAGTGTTCGCGAGATCTCTCCTCTCACGTGTATTATTTCCATAAATCTAGGAGGCTGGGATTGCACCGCATAGGGGACTATATACTGTAACCTGTGTTCTACACATTAGTACAATCCAATATATGTGATTCCTGCTATCAACAAGGACAAATAAGAGAAAGCAAAGGAAAGTAGAAGACCTTGCCTTTGTTCCTACTTCAATACAATGGCATGCAGTTCTCCTACGCATTCGATAAAAAGGAACACTACCAGAGTCCAACACACTATTGCATTGTACAATGCTAACCTAGTGTTACAATCTGTTAAATCAATCACGATATCACAATGTCCAGGTGCACTCCAGTAATGTGGGTGGGCTTAACAATTCAAACATTTTTCTTTTATCTACCTATCAACACGTTTTGCCAAATCCGAAGATCACCATGGTTATCAAAGCTGCTGGAAATTATTTACCAGGGCGAAGCCTCATGTATTCATTTTTTGCTTCCTAGATTGGTTTAAACTAACAGCAGGTCAATGGATGTCAACTTCCTTCAGTCAGAATCAGGAAAAGCTACTCTGCCAGCTTGGATTCTACAACTCTTCTCATATATATTTTATTTTGGATATAGAAACATTTTTTTATTCATTGCCCAGATCGAAGCAGGGTTGTCCCACCTCTCTTCCTAATGGTCTGGCAGTGCTCCCTGCCTATGGCTTCCTCGCCACACATTTCTTTTTTTTTTGTTAATTTTAAAGCACCAACTATAACAAAGACACTCCTTAACCATTGATCCCAATTCCCAAGCCAAGACGGTCACAAAGCCATCCCTGAATAAGCAGCAAATCCAACTCCAAAAGGCTGCACAACAAGCACCACTATGAAATTCAAAAGCCATTGATGGCATATCTGATGCATGGGATCACCACCAAGATGCCAACCCCTGTCAAGGTGCTGTTTCTGTACGAGACAGCGTATTAGACACGGTACATACATAGGAACTGTCGACTACCAGATATGGCCCACTCAGATGCTAATTAATGAGCCAACAGCCCTACAGAAGCCTTACTTAAGCCTAGGAACCAGGGGCAAAACCCAGAGCTCTTTGCTCATCCAGACATGCCACCAACTCCATTGACACTGATCCCTTCTTCGGCTGAACTCACCGGTGACCCTCCATCCCCAGGGACCTACCCCACCTGATGGTTCTTCTTAACCATGGTCATCCCTTGTCCTCCAGATCCTTTACTTATTCTTCCTCCAAATCATATTCTAAACTTATTTGTCACTATTTTAGGAGGCAATAGGAAATGAACTGGAAACAAGAATTGCCATAGGGATGTGTGTCGATGCAGCAAAAATAAAATGAATGCACATGTCAGAGTGTAACACTGAAAAAAAATCGACTTGCACTAACTGAATTGGTTGGGTGGAAACTAGAACCTCAGTATTCAAGTAAAATAACACAAGTATCATAAACAAAAGCGCTGAGATGAAGACACATGATGACAAAGTAACCGCTTGAATCAATCATTTGAAACATCACCTTTGTATTATGATCATCTCTTTCAATGATCTGCTGTAGCAGTTGTTGATTTTGTGACATTATGTCTTCATATGCATGACCAATGCTCTGTAATAAAAAATAAAAATCTGAGAACTAAAAATATAATGCTGATAACCATGCCCGAAAGGTATACATGGAAGATTGTCCACACCTCAATCTCCACCACATATGCTTCACATTCTTCATGTTTAGACTTCAGTATATCAGATAGTCTCACTAGATCTCTGAGCCATAGAAATCCAGCACTTGATATCACTTTACTTGAAAATTTTATAAAAGAAAATATGCCTTCCGCAATATTTCAAGAGTCTTGATCCCACCCATTATAAAAAGTAGAAATAAATTTCCTTTTCTAATTATGTTTCTAAATACTAAAGGAAGAGTGACTATGAATGAAATACCTCTTAGAAGTTTCCAGCTTCTGCCTTAATTCAGCAATCTCAGCTTCAGCAGTTGCTAGTCTCTGCTGAGACATTGCTTCAGCTTCATTGGCTGCAATTACACGCTGCTCTAATTTACTTTCATTAAGAGAATATTTTAGGACATGGACTCGAGCCCATTCAGAGATTTCCCTATCTCTGGATTCCATCAGCTGTCTGCCACAATAGAGTAAAAACGTATGTAAATATAGCAGAAATGCATACCCATGAAATAAATGGACTGGACAGTAGACAGTGCTCAATGTTCAATAAGTATTTTCATCAGTAAAAACATGAGTTGTTGAATTAAAAAAGGACAGATTACAATAGCTAATGTGGCAAAAATTGGCCAATGAGATGCAGGAATCAGCTATAGGAGCTAATATGCCATAAACATGTAACTTGCAACAGTAGCATTAACTCAACATTTCTCATTAAAAAAGAAGTGAAAAGAAATACCCTGCTCTAGAAATGACACTCTTGGAATTTACACAACGTTTATTTCGAAATAAGATGAACCTACCTGGAATCAGTGGAATCATGTTTATACAATTCCACAAACAGCTTAAGTTCCTGTGTACTTTCCTTCAGATCATGAACCTACGATATGTAAAATATGTTAATAAGAAATACTGGCATGCACAAATCCTGCAGTAAGCATTGAACCTTCTTTAACCAGTATACAGAAAATATTAAGAAGATTTGAGTGTACAGATCAGGAAAAAAAAAACTTACCAGATATTGAAGTTGGGTTATATCATATACAGCATGGGTAGATCTACCTGATATTTCTTCAATTTCTTGTTCCTACAAAATAAAATATTAACAATAGGACATCAGCAAATCAATGCCACAAAACACTTGCCCACTGACAGCACAACGAAATATACCTTTCTGGTTAAGATACTGGAAAGCGAATGAACTTCTGCTCGCAAAGAATGCAACTGCAAGGAAGCATCCTTGTGTTTGGACAGTTCCCTTTGAATAGCACCCATTTCCGTCGGTAGTGATGACACCAGAGCTCTAAATTTTGAGATAACTTGGTTCCGACCTGAAGTTGCAAAAAAAAATTATTTCCTGCTCTAAACAGGGATCAGATGGAAAGTATTTTAAGGACGTATTTTGTTGTAATTACAGCACCAGGTTCTCTTGAAGCCTCCTCAAGTTTCAGCATCAGCATATTCTTTTCATTACATAGTTTCTGAACATCCTTTTCAAGATCAGCAATTCTAGACACACAGTATGCAGAAACCTTCTGGGGGATTTCAGCCAGATCAAGTTTTTGATTAAATTGCCTTTCTTGCCAAAGAAAGCTGTCCATATCAACCTGAAACATGGAAAGTATAAGTTTAATCAATGATCAGATCTTCTAGGGTAACACATCTGCTATACAGACATGTAAATTCACTGACCAGTAACCACCTGTAATTTCTCTAACAATGTTTGGTGATCATCCAACTCTGCTTGAGACTTCTGAAGTTGGTCGTTAACAAGCTGAAAAGCTTTGGAAGAACGAATGCTTTTGAACTCTGTCAGTATATTCTGGAAGCAACAAAAAAAGGGTCAAAAGGTCATATAGGATTTGACATTACAAGGCCTAACTCTCAACCACCCAGTAAAAATTAGGAATAGGAGTACAAAACTATACAGCAATTGTGCATTTGGTGCTTGATCAGATACATTTGGTTCAACAAACCTGAAAAGTTGCTAGCTTATGCAAAGTTTCAATTCTCTCTTTGTGCAGTCTCCTAATTTCCTCCAAACGCTTTGAACTCAATTCCTGCGTATATGGGCATGTGTCAAGCTTAAAGTTCATACACCGTCTAGACAATAGTTTGCAGCTCTGAACATACCATTAACTCCTTGTGGGTAGCTTCAAGATCTTGTAGTTCTCTTTGTTTATCTCTCACCTTCTCTGCAGTCGTATTTTTGTTTCCCAGGGTAGGAACAAGGATCGGAGTCCCTTGCTTATTGTCTCCTTGTGCTTTCAGTGCTGCCAGTTTGTGCTTGGTTTCTTCCAACTTGGCAACAGCACTTGTCAGCTCCTCTTGAAAAGTACATAAAATGCATGGATTAGTTTCATCGTACACAACAGCTATGTACTGATAGTATCAGGTGTTGGCGATGCCACTGCAAGAAAAAATTTGTCACAACTCATTATCAACAATTTTGACTGAGATTAGTATTATCTTGTTTGATGATTCAGGGTACAGAACGGAACTTCAGACATTGCTGATGTACTTTCGATTAAGGACACAAATACTATTCGAGATCCCCCCC
>OAMR01000728.1:295189-333049 GCA_900205405.1 Echinochloa crus-galli
CTAAAACTTCACTGGCAGCACTGTGCAGTTGCCTGCTGTGTTCTGGAGAACATGGGCAAATTAAGGAAAACTTTAGCATAACATAATTGGGAAAGCTACAGTAAACACTACAGCAGAAAATATGGAGCAGAACAAACCATTTTCTGGCAATTTAGTGAGAGCAGCAGAAACAAACTCATTATTCACATGCCATAGATCACTCGATGGAAAGAAGATCTTCGACAGAATATTAACCGTTGATGATTGTTCTTGAGGGACATCATTTCCTGGATGGCAACTGGGAGAACAACCAGAACTTTCTGTGGCACCAGCCTCTAAAAGTCTATTTAGAAAATCCCTTTCTAGGGCCATGCATATACCATCTGGAAAAGTAAGAAACATTTAAAGTACACAACATAGAACAGCAAAGGCACATGTTACTCAAATAAATATTGTTTATCAACAATCATGAAGAAAAACTGATAACAGCTAGTTCTGTAGACAAGCATGTAAAACTTTCGTCACAAAATTATTTTTGGAAGAGCAACGAACCACAAACACGTCAAATAAAAAGGTTTCACAATACTGCTAGTTCACTGCTTCATTAGTAGTAAGCATTGCCAACAAAATCATAGAATTCTTAGCTGCTCCATGTATGAATCTAGAACAATACAAGGCCCGAGATATTCATAATGCATAAAGTACAGCTTCATACCCTTTCGTACATTGTTGTGGCCTGTACCGCAGCTTGAATGCGAAGATTCACTTTTGCAAACAGAAACTAACTCAAGATCTGCTACAAGCTGTTTGGATAAAGAAATTTCAGAAGAAAGCATATAATGTATGCATGTATGTTATGGTAACATGTGCAAGGCTAGAATAACTTACTCGCTCCCAATAACTTTTTACCAGGACAAGTGTCTCATTATGTGTCCTCTGTTTCTCTTTTAAATCATTGAATCTACTCTCGAGAGCACGAAACTCAAATTTGTGGACTTCCAATTGTTCCGAAAGCTTTTGATTTTTATATTTAAGTACAGCAAAATCAAGCTGCCAAATAAAAAAAGCATAAGATGGCAGTACAGCACAACTATAAACTACAATTAGCATCGGATTGAAAATGTCATAGTAATTCCAGTGCAAAGAAAACAACACAGACCAACATGTGAGCGCCTTCATGTACAAACCTCAAGAAATGAAAAGATGGAATGAGATAAAATAATAATAACGGTACTCCCATGGTTTGTTTTTATGTGTCGTATTTCATTTTTGCAGAAAGTTGGAAAAGAATGTCACATCTGAGTCTTGGTGCAGTGAGTGGGAGTGCATGCAGGGAAAAGCAGGGACTGCGTGCAGTAAAAGCGGGAGCAGGGGGTGGAGGCTTGCATGCGGCTAAGAATCAATGCAGATTAAATACAGGAGCCTCCCAAAGCGGAACGAATTCACTCCTTGACTGGTTTCCTCTCCATCCTTGGTTTGTGTGTTATACGGCACGTAAAAAAGGGAGTATTATATGATGTGGGGTGGAGTTGTCACTTGGAATAGACGCCTATGTGCTCACTCCGCTGGGAATTTAAGAATGGGTCCTTAACATCACACTGTCACGGGCCCACAGCAATGCATTCTCAAATTCAACCCAGCAATGGTGCGCTGACAACGAATAGAAAAAATGAACCAGGATTGCAGGTGTACTTCTTTGAGAATATCCGAGTTCTTTCAAGATTTAATCAGAACTGGTTCACTGAATAAGAGTGCTAACACATTATTCCAATTTGTGACATAAGAGGTCAATTTTAGCTGCACATCCCAACTTGACATGTTAAGAAATAAATTAAACTTGCTGGCATGAGCTCTCACATTCACTAGAGAAGAAAATGAACATGGAGACACAAGTTAGGTGTTCTAGGAAATTAAATGATCAATTATACCAGACAATGTCCCGAGCCGTCTCATATGTGCACCATTTGAAGCAAAGAATGCAAGCCACATATGTAAAATTATTATCAGATATCTTGGTGCCAAATGGTATTGCACAAAACAACATGGAGATAGGTAACGTCATATCTTTCTGTGGATTAAGAAGAAATAGGTGAAGTGATAGTCCTCTTCAGCAGTCGCAGTGCACAAAAGTTGCTTTAAAAAGCCATTGTTTGTGCTTTATTATGCAGAATAAATACTGGACCTACCACCCTGTTATTTAAGGTTCCTATAAATCAGAAGTTAGCATTGCTGGAGTTGTGATTTGGCAAGTTTTCTTGTCACATACACTTAGCTTAAGTGGTGCAAAGAAAATCCTAGCATACTAGACAACAAAGTTGGTGTAGCATAGGTTTAAGTCTTCTCCTAGTGAGCACTGGAGATCCCATGGTCAGGGCCAAATTTATTGTGTAATTTCAAAAAATTGCATTAGAATAGATGAGTTAGCAGTTAGCATCAGAAAGCTAGGACTAACTTTTAGCAGTCATGTAGCCTTAAATTAGTAATACGTCTGACAATCTTACTACTTTGGTCGCAAATGCAATATGTTCTCCCCTCCCCTTCTGCTCTCTCTCTAAAGTCCAAACATACACCGAAACCATACAAACTCCTTCCTTCAGTTAATTTTGCTTGGTAAATAGGTGCATGGTAGCTAGGGTTTAGATCTACGTATTTCTTTTCATGTACTTGCTTTTTTGTATTGCGATTTGCTGCTTGCAAGGTATTATAAAAGATCATTTATAAACTGTTTGGTTGTAGATAGGAAAAGAGTTCCCTGATTACTTTAATGTTTGCATACGTGAAACAACTACTTAAGGATGATTATACCATTCTTGATATTACGTTCATACGCTGAATCGCTCATTGGCGATGTTATTGATTTATTTATGGTCTATTCACGGGAGTGTTTCACTAAGAGATAATGGTCAGAAGTCACTAGCAATAATGAGTTTCTTTCCTAGTGAGCATGCTGCAGCTGTCTACGAAAATGATTGCCTAACTGACTATTTTGTTTTACAAGACAGTAAAGTTGGGTGACGGTTACAATAGTATGCCTTTAGTGTCACTGCTATCCCAAAGGTTATAGTAGTATGACCATACCACTACACCATTACTCCATCCCTTTGTTATGAACTCCATTTCTCATAGCTTTATTAACCTGTTACAACCATGGAAACTCATTGCACTCACTTACTAAGATTTGTATAGGCTAAGCCGTTACATCTAAGGTAAGCTTTTGGGTACCAGCAACAGGTAACGTCTCTCAAGTACCTACGCACAAATATATCGATTGTTTTTTTATAAATTTATCAGAAAGTCAATATATTCCATCAAGATGTATAACAGGGAGTGCACATCAGAACATCTTAGGTCACGTTTTCATTTTCCCCGGCAATTGGGAGTCCAATAAGATGCAGCAAGCAACCAAGCAAAAGACAAAAGGTGCCGGCGGCTATCCGACACACTACTCTTTATCCGACATACAATTCTTTCCAAAAAAAAAACAGTAAACGTATTAGGACTAAATTTTGTAGACCACAGAAATTAGTTGCTCATTTGCGCTTACCGGACGAGACATAGCACTTTTCCTGGTATCTTGGACGTGGAGGCAAGTTGACATGCTACTGGTACTGGTATTCACTCAATCAGCATGAAGGTCCTGAAGCACGCACTAGTCATTGCCCGAGCTAATACATCATCATCTACATCTAAATCTCGGGTTACTGACAGGCAAATCAACTCTGCGGATTCAGATCGGAGAACTTACGCTACGGTTGATGGATTCCATCCGTGTGGACGCCGTTCCTGCCCTTCAACGACCGCCCGCCGCCCGGGGAGGCGCCGCCGCGTGAGGGGGGGTCAGGGGAGGCGGGCGCGTGGGGAAGGTCGGGAGGAGGAGGCGCCGCCGCTAGGGTTCGGTCGTCCGCTCGTCGAGCAGATGGAGCGTGGTGGAGGTCGGGATTGCCGGATCGGGACTCGGGAGGAGGCGCCGCCGCCGCCGCAGGAGGAGGAGGAGGAGGAGGAGGAGGACTGGGCTCGGGAGGTCGGCAGGACGGAGGTGGCGTTTGGATAGAGGCATAAGCATGGGAAAGGGAAAGGAAATGAGACGGGATAAGAAGGGATGGTTGGGACAGGGACATGAGGTTTCTTGCCCATTGTCCCATACCCATCTCCGGTACGGAATGGGATAGGGATAGGGAATCAAATTTCAATTGGCCTTTGGCATTTACACTGCCCATCACAGATCCCTTCCGCACTAGGCTCAGCAATATATATATTTGGGTTTATGAAGCCCAACCTGTAAGCTGTTTCTGGTGAGCCCACTAGCGTGCTCCACAAAGAGCAGAAAGCCGAGTATACTTGAATGGGCTTGAGGCAACTCAGATTTTGGGCCTATATTATTGGGCCTATATTGTCCAACTCAGATTTTGGCCCATAACTGGCTCATTACTTCATTAGTCAGCGAGCGATATAGCCTTTTGGATACCAAATTCAGACCTTTTTTCTTTTAAAAAAAGGCCTTCTATTCAAACCATGTATGCAAATTGCAAGGTGTTGGGAAGAAGGTAGAAATCCCTAGTTACTGATTGAGTTTTCTTACTAGTTTTCTAATTCCTACTGGTTACGCATCTATGACTATGAGTAATAAACTTCTAAATTAAGTGGGTAATTGAACTGTCGAAGGAACGCATCAGATCCATCAATGTCAATGCGCTAGCTTGACGAGGAAAAGATTCTGCCAGCGGACATGGGTCGTTCCGTGTCAAGCATCCCGGCAGTCCCGAGCCGAGCAAAGCGGTCGTACCAAGCAGTCTACCCGCCCCGTGCTCGTACTCCTAGCTAGTCTGCTATGCCATTGCCACGCACGCATATGCCTGGCCTAGCCACAAACCATGTGCCAGTGCCGCCCCTAGGATGCAGTAGCCTGCGTGCGTCGACCCCCTGCAGCTAGCTATCCTGCCGGCCGTGCGGTGTGGTGTGGCAGCGCGCGGCCGGCCGGGGACATGGCCATCCCCACCGGCTCAGACGCATCCATTTCGATCAGTTCACTTCACTTTACCACCTCTCTCTCTCTCTCTCTCGGCAGTAGCTGCAGAGTAGTGCCCCCAATCTTGGAGAGGACTGTGCATGCATGGCAGCGCGCGCCGTGACCAGTCCGGGCGTCACCTTTCTGCACACAACACTGTGTCGGAACGAGCCGTCATCGGTCGAGAAGCTACAGCGAGATGTCGCTTGGATTCACGCTCTTTTCCGGCGCAGGCTGCGCCGGCCGTGTCGCGCAGGCAAAAAAACGCCGGAGGCCGCCGTTGCCGTTGCTTGCCCTCGCGCAGGGATGGATCTCTGCCCAGGTCAGGCGCGGAAAACCATGGCGATTGGTGGGTGCCTGCTGCCTGGTGCTGACGCCAGCTCGAGCTCTCGAGCTGTGCCCGTCCAGTGTCCACTGGCCATTGCCGGTGACTGTGTCCGTCGGCGTGTGTCGGCCCGTTCCGTTCGTAGGTGTTGCTTTTGATACGGAACGGGTACGTACGGTGGCGGGTGATTTAATTTGGACACAAATTCCACCGTACAAAAAGAAGATTCACGTCACATCAAAATGTTGGAACATATATGGAGTACTAAATATAGATGAAATCAAAAACTAATTGCACAGTTTTATTGTACTTTGTAAGACGAACATTTTGAGCCTAATTAATCAATGTTTGGACAATTATTTATAAATACAAACGAAATGTTACAATGCAGCATTTATGTCAAAACGCAAAGTTTGGGTGTCTAAACTTAACATCTAAATAAGGCCTTAGGACACAAATTGCTAAAATTAGTGGCCCATGACATGATTGGTGACGAGCTGAGATTAAGCTGGATCGCCGGTTTAGGTCGCCGGCCGGTGTCGTTTTCCAATTATGCAGCGGGAGGGGTGTACGGCGGCGTCGGCCATGGCCTAATTTCATTGGAAAAGGATGCCCTTTTTGGAGACTCGATAACGGCTTTAGTGGTTACCGTTTCCTCCGAGTACTTATTTGTGAGGACGAAATTTTTGCTTTAGTGGTTGGTTGACCGAAAGCAAAACATTGTTGCAGGCTTGTGGATTGGCATCTTGTCGCTGGGCTTATTAGTTAGTTTGTTAATAATGTCAGTGGCCGGCCTGCTGCAGTGGCCGGGCATGTCTGCCCAATATAGAACTGGCGGATTTTCCATCCGTCAGAAAATCTGCCTGCCGTGAGCATCTATCTAGCTAGATAGATCCCTCCTTTTTATTTTCTTGAAACATTGCTTTTCCGTGCATATGTCATATCACTGGTTAATTATTGGAACAGCTTTTCCATGAATTATGCACATATATAGTTTTTGTAATCTAATAGAGATAGATCCTCTGCCAACTTTGTGAAACATGACAAGATAGAAAGAAAGTTGTTTTTCTCATCTGGTTGATGGTTGCCCTTACTTTCCAACTGGGACATAATTATCCTTTGACAATTGACACTAGGGCGGAAACATTGCTACACGTCAGCGGTCAAATATGTTGTCTCATGCAATGTCACGTAGGATTTTTGCTGATGTGGAGGAGAGAGGATGAGGTAAGAGAAGGAGCTCGTTGTTTCGCGAAACAACCGTCTCGTGGGCTAAATTTTAGGACTATGAGACAACTCTCCTACCACTGTACGAGTTTTGTTGTCATGCAATTAATAATATTTCTTTATTTTTCTATAAATTAAGTGATATTGTATTACTAATTAAGAGACAACCAAAACAATATAAGTCGTCTCAAGATTACGTGTCACTGCATGAGACCGTCTATTAGATGATACCAATGTACCTGCCCTAAAGACATAAAAATTAAACTAAGATAGATGCTACTATATATCTCAGGTTTAAACTTTTTTTCAGACACGTTTGGAAGCCTTCCGGTCTAAAATACACCTCCTAGATCGTGTTGTGTTTGACGCTCATTCACAGTTTAATGTCTTGATGCCGATGATGGATCCGTATACATCTCGCGTTTTGCAACTCCCTCGTGCCAGAACAAACCTGCTACATATATATGAGGCATGCTAAACTAAAACTCATCCATGTGGGTTGGTTGTAATAAAACTCCAATTAACCAAAATACCAAATAGATGTCATCTAGAACATATATATTATCTTTGCAAAAAAGGACCGGCCGGGGTTAAAAGGTAGTGGACATAGAGATCACCCAATGGTACGTAAGTAACTCAAAAAAATTGCCTTTAATTTGATTAGCCTGCTGAAGCTATAGGACACACAATCACGTTGCCATTGCGACGCAAATCAGTGTCGTCCACATGCCGGCCGGTCCCACCCATACTTATACCATGGAGTTCATCAATCTACACGCTACCACCGCACCCCAAAAAAAAGCTTCTTATCTCTGGATCGGAGAGGAGATCCAGGATAAGACTGGATTTCAGGGCTTGATTCGGTATAAACAGTGGAATAACCTAGGGTACGGTGCGTCCGCCTCGGATCTCGCACCCTCCAATCTCGCATGTGCGTGCCTCCTAGTGCTGGGACACGGCGCTAATACGGTAACAATTTTTTAATCGCCCGATCAGAGAGAACAAACACACTGCACACAGATCTTACTGGGAGCTTCTTTTGGTTAAAGAGAGGCACGTACACTTAGCTTAATGAGCCCAATGATAACCTCACACTGTTCTAGATCTACTTCAGCTAATCAGCTTCTGCCGCGGCAGCAGCGCAGCTGATCTGCAAACAGTAATTCCCTGTAAGTTTTCGCTAATTAAACAACCTCAATAATTGTCCTAGCTTGGACATGCTCCATCCTAAAGTCCTAACAGTGACGCATTTAGCTAGGTTGGCTAGATTAATTAGGTTCGGTCTGCTAACCGGATAAACACAAAGGAGAACACATGTAGTAGTAATTTTCTTGAAGATAATATAGCTAACGGCTAATGCGTAGCTGAATTAGGTTAACTACTGTGTTGGATGGATCTGGCTATAAATCCATCCATCTAGCTAATTAAGCTAGGATGCATGCAGGGCATCACTGACGATGCATGATGAGATCGAAGCATATATACGTGTCAACATGTATTGCACGTTGCGTGGTGGTAGCTGACTAGCTGGTGGTTGCATATGCATATATTGTTGCCAGAAGACAACACATGGAAGCGGCAGGGACAGGAGTGGCCGTTGTCTCCTTGCGCCGGCGCGGCGGGGCCGCCGCCCATCACAGCAGCGAACATGCATGACATGAGAGGGTATCCGATGTTTGGAGGGTAGCTGCTACTGCTTGGAGCATACCGCGTGTAGATAGATACCGCGTCGATCGCTAACCCTAACGACAGGGATTAGCTAGCTAGAGCGGCTAGCCTAGGCAGCAGTAGCTTAGGGTAATAACGTACTCGTGTTGCTATAATAACTGGACCGGCCGCGTATCTGTGTTGTGTTTGGATCCGGTGCTAAAATTTAGCACATTAAATAAGTGATAATTAGACGTATTAAATATAAATTAATTATAAAACTAATTACATAAGTAATGTGTATTTCTCGAGACGAACCTAACAAGTCTAATTTTACTATAATTAATACATAATTATCATATATTTACCGTAGCATTACATTGTCTAATCATGTTGTAATTAGGTTTAATAGATTCGCCTCGTAAATTACTCCTCGTTTATGTAATGAGTTTTTAAATTAATCTATATTTAATACTCCTAATTAGTATATTTGTATCCGATGTGACGGCGCTAAAGTTTAGCGGAGGAAACAAACAGTGCCTAAGCCAGGGCTTGTAACAAATAATTAAGATCGATGTTTTGGGAGTCAGGTAGTGGAGAGTGTTTTTTTTTTGTTTGTGTGTGTTCTGAGACTTGCAACATGTACCTTAATTATACGCATGTAGCTACAAATGACTCCGGAACGGGACGTGTAAAGTACGTACTGTACTATACGACCAGGTCCAGTCAAAACAAATACATGTACAGATATGGAGACTCCGATCCGCGCCCCTTTCCTCCTCCTATATATCTAGTAGGTTCATCTGTCAGTTTCACGCTCGAATCTCGATGCTGACATGTTTGAAAACCACATGTGTATTTTGCGTGGCAACTTTTTCAATCACGTGCAGTAAAAAAGTTTTTGGTGCATCCGATCGATGAAATTCATGCGCTTATGCCTTTCTCGTTAATTAACCTCTCCTCATCACTTATCCATTATTTCCCGCCGGAGAGCCTGCCTCCTCTGGTGCGTGTCTTCACGGTGCTTCGTCCATCATCACTACACTAACCCACAACACAAAAATATTGTCATCTGTTAACCAACCCCTTCCAATGTACTGAAAAAATTATCATGGTTACTTGTGCAGTTATTTTAAAAAGATTTATTTTATCAGCTTTGTCTATTTAACCTCTCAAACAAAATTTAAATTTATTTGACTCCCTCGAAATATTTTAATTAGTGCAACCTACCCCTAATTAGATTTTTCTTTTTCTTTATCCATCTATAATTTGAATTTTAGGTTTAATTTTGAGAGATGACTTATAACACAATGCTCTATATTAGAAAAATATAGAAAAAATGGCTACAATACACGGTGATTTCGTGAAATTGGCTATTTCACACTGAAAATGGTAAATTTGGCCGTAGGACACCAGGCGTTGTCATGCAACAAATAATTTAATTGTCGTAGGACATCAGGTTCTTTGTTATATGATATCGCCTAGTGTCCTACAACTAATTTTACCGTTTTTCAGTGGAAAATGGCATATACTATGAAATCAGAGTATCCTATAGCAAAATTTATCAAAAATATATCATAATTTTTCCTAATTATTTTTTGTGCAATTTTCTATCACTGATGGAACCAGCTGAAAACTCATCTTTTAGTCAGAGAAACAAAAAAGATAAATCCCAACCCAACTGAAATAGTTAGGACAACAAATTAAGTTACGAGAATTAAGTGGATCAAGTGTGAATATATAGATAAAAGTAGTAAAATAGATTTTTTTTCCCCGTTTGTTATGCCATCGTCAAATTATAACCCTCCTAAAACAATCACCACGCCATGGAGGAGGACCAGCCGAAAAGTAGTAAAAATCAACGGATGAAGATCCCCTGATTTGTTTCAGGCAAGCTAGGGAAAGATGTAGATCCTCCGATCCCCTGATGTCGACGCGTAACGACATGTAACGATGCGGGCACGCAGCAGTGATTGTGACGGCAAGTGGGCGATCAAGCAGGTACAATTAGCTGCAACAGTGCCGTACGTACGTACCATGTGCCACGTATTTTTCTATTCCCATTCCATCCATCCGCCGGATCGGATGGACGTGTCCGGTGGAGCCCACCGCCCCTCTACCCTACCCTGGCTGTGTTTAGTTGATGAAAAAAGAGGTGAAAAGTGGGCAGAAAAGTCACATCGGACACTGTAGCGCACTGTAGCGCTTTTCGTTTGTTTGTGGTAAACATTGTCCTATCATGATCTAACTAGGCTCAAAAGATTCGTCTCGACGTGTACATCAAAACTATGTAATTAGTTTTTTTATTTACCTACATTTAGTGCTTCATGCACGAGAAGAAAGATTTGATATGATTTGATGTGACAGGTGAATAGTGAAGTTTGGAGAGAGAATTTTTTGGAACAGGCCCTGCCTCTCGCTCATCACTCGCCAGAACGAACCCCCTGCCTGCCATTGAATTTGTAAAGAAACAGAAAAGAGTTGTTGAGTGGCACACCTAAACCGTACGCTACTTAATTAATTAACTCCGGACAACAGTAACTAGTATGACTAATAATGTACGAGCAAAAGCTTGCACTTTGCATGGGGGGCTAGCTCCGTGCTTATTTTTATGGCGGGAATGTAGAGACATGCATGTACGTGTTGCATTGTTCCTCTGCCAAGTGGTCCTATACTCGCTATAGCTAGTTAGGCGAGACTGTGCAGTGTGTGCATGATCAATGCTGCGTTATTGCACAGCATGTGGTATGTATACCATGTATCTCCAGTAAATCCTAGCTTCTAGATTATTACGGGGTACAGATGTACATGTACACATGCATACATATACATGCATGTGTATGTAAATCTACGCACGCTTAAGATGACAAGGACCAGATACATGTGCGCGACTCCGTGGAGCACCAATGCTTTGCATGATCGATCGAGTATATTTTAGGTGCGAGCTTTACTGCATTACTAGTTTGTTTAGGGCTTGCTTTGATGTTATTGGACATGCTTTAAAGGTGTTATTAGCTTATTATTATAGTTGCTAGTGCATGAGATTCGGTGCACATTTTAGTTTAGAACTTTGCATGTGCTCGATCGTGCCATTAGAAGCCGATAGTTATATGATTATATATTGTCGGCCAGCGCTTTGACTAACACATTGTCAGAATGTCAGACATTTGTTGCGAAGCATCCACCCGTATTTTTACTTTGTTTTGCAAAATAGATCTCGCACAAAACAGGAGATAAGACAAAACTATATATATATAGTGTATTGGATGATTATTTAGTCTCGATGGAGAGTATATACAGTGAGTTAAAAAAACTTGGAGTAGAAAATTCGTCTAGATTTAAGATGAAATTATTAAAAATTAACATTAACTCCAATATAAAATGATACTTAGACCACGGGAGTATAGGTTCATGGATTGTCAAACCAAAGAGCGTGGTGGGCCTATGCTGGGGAGCATAGTGAGGAAAGAGAGCCAGAAAGATGATGAGGTGCTCAAGTGAGAAGTGCTCTGAAGTGGTAGCACTTCGTGCCAATGTCAGCGTAGTTAGAGCATAGGGAAAGGTACGGCCATGGTATGGCTAACAAAGCTCAATGTGCGGCTGAAGTTAGAGATGTTGCATGTATAGCTGTGGGAGGTGTCATTTTTTACGGCCACCGAATCACACTTTGCAACTTCTCAGAAATAAAAATAAAAATTGCACCATGTTTCATACGTATTTCTATATAACAAACGGGGCGGCCTCCAAGGCCAACCAAGGTGGTCACGTCGCCGGTGATTCCCGGCCGTCCGATCGGTCGGATAGACGGTTCAGATCGCACAAACTTTGGTAATTTTGCAGAAAGATCCTTCACATTTTATGAAATAGAACCCGCCGTCTAATCCCATCTCTCAGCCGTTGTTTCAGAAAAAACCTCGACGTTTTGTGAAATAGAACCCGCCGTCCAATCCCATCTCTCAGCCATTTTTGCAGAACAAACCTCAAAGTTTTGCGAAATAGAACCCGCCGTCCAAGCCCCTCTCTCAGCCGTCTTCGCACAAAAAACCTCAGAGTTTTGTGTAATAAAACCCGCCGTCCGCGCCCCTCTCTCAGCCGTTTTTTAGAAAAAACCTCAGAGTTTTGTGAAATAGAATCTGCCGTCCACGCCCCTCTCTCAGCTACTTTTTTTAGAGAACTCTCAACTTCTTGCAAAATAGAACCCGCCGTCCATGTCCTTCTCTCGGCTATTTTTTATAGAAGTGGCTCGAACTTTTTGTGAAATGGAACCCACCGTCCAAATTAACAATTAAGTAGCATCAAGTCTAAAAATTTACGTCAAATTTCATATCTAAATTAAATATACCGGTTCCACTGGCGCATGGGACAAACTTGATGCTAAGCGAACTTTAGTCCTTAAATGTACCTTTCTGTGAACTTTTGTGATGTCATGTCTGTAGCCTGAACAAGATAATAGAAGAATGTTTTTATGCCATCCGATATCAAATTCTCATATACCGCGCGTTGGGCGCGCGTCAATCACTAGTTTTATTTAAATTGATAAAGTTCCACGCGTTTTGGTGATTATATGCTTGCAAAGTATCCATCAAGAAATAAAAAGGGAAAATCCCCTAGCCGGTTGGCCACGACACTTCATCGCCTTAGCACGTCAACTATCCTAGTTTGATAAAACACAATTACCTTGCCCTTGGACCGTGGATTGATGGTCGGTTACATCCGAGGAACCACACTAGGAGTAATCTTGCGCTAAATCCACTAATTCCACTTGTGGGTGAGCAATCTGAGGCGTCCAAGACAAATTGCGGTGCATCGGACGTCCAGGGGCGTCGGTCCCTGTTCGGAGGATGTGTTTCCTTGGTTTCATTGACTTCTGGTAAGTTAGTTGTGAATGCCGAAGGAGGATATGTGTATTTAAATTTTTTAGGAGGATGTATAATGTATTAGAAATTGGAAGTTGAGTGGCGAAGGGGTTTATGCTGATGGGTGCACACCTTCCTTTTGTCCTCTCGTGCTTGCCCTCGACGCCAAGGCTTCCCTGATCTTCTAGATGCCTCTTGTGACATGCATGTGAGCCTAGCTTGCATATCTTTTTTAAATCTATATAACCTATATAATTGGTACCCACTATCAAGTCATGGTTGGATTTCTCTCAATATGCAACCATTCCACATCATCATCCACTATGCACCATATCACTATCCACTATAAGCCATGTCATCATCCACTAGACCATCTATTTATTCTTCAATCGATTTTCTGTGGCCACATTTTTGTGAGTAGCAATTACAAATTACAAGAGTAAAAATTACATGTATGATCAGTCATACTTCCATGTATAATCACTACATCAAATTATTTAATCTATGAGGGATTTTTTATGACATAATTTGAAAACGTCACAGATTTGCATGAATGGATATTGGGCGCAAAATATAGTGACGTTTTAACAAAACCGTCACAATATAGCCCAATAACTAGTGACGTTGTCAAAAATTCGTCATGGATCAACATTAGAGCAAAAAAAATACAAAAGTAGTTGAGTTTGTTGATGACATGTTTGTTACATTTAAATGAAAAAAGCAAAAAAATGCAACACTTAAGATTCAAACCTAGAGCTATAAAGTCCAGCAAAATCAACCACAAACTACCAAGCTACATGATGTTATGTGATTACTACTAGCCATTTTACTTAATTAAACAAGTCTCACTTATTTTTTTTGTGCATGGTAGTCACCGGCCGAACATAAATTTTATCAAAAAAAACGTCAAAAGGAGCTGAGCTGCATGGTAGTCGCCGTCTGAACTAAAATTTTATCAAAAAATTATGCCCCGACGAGTGTTCGAACCCTGAACCTGGCAATACGCGAACGGACTTAGTACCACTGCGCTACTGAGTCACATATGTGGAAGTGAGGGACGTTTTTCTTTTTAAAAGGTTAAATATCGATCGACAAAGAAAACATCATAAAATGGTGTCACTTAGAGGATTCGAACCCTGCGCGAGGTGTCCGTGACTTCAGCTGAGTTCATCTACCACGGAGACATTCCATCACTTGTGAAACTCTTCGTTACTATATTATATTAAAACATTTCGAGCTTGCTGGGAATCTCCTTTTCCCTACCCACGGGCGCACCCACCACACCAGATGCAGTTTTTCCGCGCCGCCGCCATGGGAATCCAACCGGCGAGAATTAGGGTCGGGGACGAGGGAGCCATCCCAAATCGACGCAGCCGCCTTTAGGGCTCCGCTCTCTGGTGCACGCCGCTCGCCCACCAGCAGCACGCCGGCCACCTCGCCCACCACCAGGCACCAGCACATCGTCGCCCGCTCTTGCCACACCAGCTAGAGCGCTGCTCATCTACTGCAGTAGATCCACGAAGAATGGCGTCATCCCAACCCCAGCCATTGATGCTCAACGTGGCCTCTAGTGAGCAAGGTATATGTCTGAATTTTGTTCTTAATTTTCTTGAATGTCTGGCTTCGAATTGGTCTAGGAATATTCATTCAGGTTTATCTACAATGTTTGATCAGATGGATCGAAGTTGGGTTCATGGCAGGATGTTTCCCCTGAACACATTGACGGTGTCAAACAATTCATGAGCTTCATTCAAGAAAAATTCAGTGAGAATGTTGAGATTTTATGCCCTTGTGCTAGATGCCTTAATCAGAAGTATCTTTGTCAACCTCTTGTGCGGAAGCACATTTTGGCGAATGGGATGGACAATACTTATAGTCGGTGGTTTCACCATGGAGAGAGCATTGATGTAGAAGTTGTTGAGCGTCCTGTTGATTTGCATTACAATAGTGATGGTTCCATACATGGTGAAGATGACAGTGCTGATCGCTTGGAAGGCCTTATAGCAGACCTACACACAGCAGCAGAACAAGAAAGGCAGGATGGAGAAGATCAGGATGGTGATGATGGTGACAAGGAGGCCTTTTTGAATATAGTGATGAAAGAGGCCAAGTGTCAATTGTATCCTGGTTGTTCCAAATTTTCAAGGTTCTCTTTTGTGGTAAAGCTTCTTCATATGAAGTCATTATATAGGATAAGCAATTCTTCCTTTACTGCAATATTGAAGCTATTGGCTGAAGCTTAGGTGACTGATGAACAATCTGGATTTCAGCTTAGGGTATGCGTAGTCGATACTGTAATATGCAATTCAATATACAGCTACAAAATTTACCAAACAATTCGATATGCTTTTCAATAGCCTCAATCTCTACACACCACAATATTCCAAATACAAAACAAATCAAACGAGTGTAGCAGGATTTTCAAATGGAGTTTCACAGATGGCATCACCTCCTCCTTCAGCTTCTTCTTCTTCTTAGAGGTCGCCGAGGTGGACTTGTGGAGGGTTGCTTCTACCTTCCTCTTCTACTGCTTGGACCTGAAATTGCGAGAGGCCGGACTCGCCTTTGCCTCCTTACTACTCGAGGTAACCAGCTCGATGTGCACAGGGCTTCGGCGGAAATTGGAGGTTCCTTCACCACAGTTTGGCCCAACAGGGAGGGGGAAGTCGCGGTGGAGCAGACCTCTTCCGGCCGCCCGTCCTCCCCTTCCTGCTTGGCCTGCTCCGACCGCTTCGTACACACCATCCTCTGTTGGCCCCGATGCGAGATCTATCGAGGGAGGATCGAAGAGGAGGGAGGCAAGCAGAGCGCAAGGAAGATGAGGCGGTGGCGGCGGCGGCGGCGGCGAGTCTCTAAACGGGAGGAAGACGGAGGAGGCAGAGCCGCAGAAGGGGCTGGGACACGATGTGGCGGCTTTATTAGATCCTAACCATTCTATAAGCCGGTAAAAGAATTTGTAGATAGCTATCAGTTGAAGTTACTCAAGCAGCGCAATGGTTTAGACATTTGGGCCGAGACACGCAGGTCTCAAGTTCGAAGCGCGGCCCAACTTTTTTTTTGTTTTTGCCGATTTTTTTATATATATTGCCAAAAAATGTATGCTTATTTGCATAATACTCAATCTCCCATGTTTTATTTGCATAATACTCAATCTCCCATGTTTTATTTGCATAATACTCAATCTCCCATGTTTTATTTGCATAATACTCAATCTCCCATGTTTTATTTGCATAATACTCAATCTCCCATGTTTTATTTGCATAATACTCAATCTCCCATGTTTTATTTGCATAATACTCAATCTCCCATGTTTTATTTGCATAATACTCAATCTCCCATGTTTTATTTGCATAATACTCAATCTCCCATGTTTTATTTGCATAATACTCAATCTCCCATGTTTTATTTGCATAATACTCAATCTCCCATGTTTTATTTGCATAATACTCAATCTCCCATGTTTTATTTGCATAATACTCAATCTCCCATGTTTTATTTGCATAATACTCAATCTCCCATGTTTCAATTAATGAAGGCTTAAACGGGTTAATTAAATGAGGAAAAGAACCAACGACACCGTATTGATTTGTGTCTATTGTGGAGTGTACTATCTCAATTGTCCCCTTGGGTTCAAAGCATACCAGAAGCATATACACTGTGGAGGTCCAAACATCTAGCAATAAGATACATTTCAACAATTAAAACGCATAAGAGTTTTAGACGTTTGCCTATCACTTATTATTAGATGTTTTGCTTCAATTATATATGTGAGAAAGATAGATATGTTTCAACTATTGTACTATCTCAGTTGTCCCCGGCATTGGGTTCACTGAAGCTTTATAAAATCACAATAATAAGTGATAGGTAAATATGTCTCCTTATTTTATACACTCTTTAATATGCGCATGTACCTCTTGTCGTGTTTATTCAATACCAAACTATAAATACAAAAAGTAATCTCAAACCATGCATGCATGCGAGTGAGGACGTGAGTATACAAGAGGGCCTTCTTGTGTGCTTTGTAAAGAAATCTCGTCAATGGATCATACACACCACACCATTATGGTGGTATGATATCTAGATGACATTTCTCCCAATACCGCCATTATCACTATTTGTACTAGTAGAGTATTGACTTTCCATTACATTTGTGCGGATTAAGTTTTGACCTGAGATTTATGTCACTTTTAGTCCTGATTGACCAACAAAGACTAAAAGTCCTTCACCGGGTTAATTTAAAGGAAGGCACCCAAGACTATGTCGTATATACGTTGTAGGTAGGATGGTTAGAAAGGTAAACGCGAGGCAAGAAGTCCTGGGTTTGAATCCCTCAGACCGCGCGTGTGTATTTTCGCGTAATAACTCCCGTGACTTGTGACATTGCGTGTATGCGAGCTGGTCTCGCCCATATGAGTCTGCTTTTGAAAATTTTTTAGCACGATCTTGTGCAAACCAGTACTTATTCATCAATTTAATATATAAAGGATGTCATCTATAGTTTTCTGTTATTTTTAAACTATTTTTTTAGTATTAGTAAATCTCATCTGTAGTGTTTAAATAGTAGCAAATCGCCAAATCTCATATGTACTGTTTTTCTAAAAGCATCTAAAGGAAACAACGAGCTGAAACACCCCGCGCGCGTCAACATTCAGTTTTGAGGCCCCGCCTCCACATTTCCCTCCACAGGCGCCTGGCCAAAATATTTTTCATGTGGAATTTACCATACTACCCCATTCAATAGTAGAGCACATCTGAATATGGAGGGCACCTTGGTAATTGTCAACCGAAAAATCCCCTCACGGCTCCCGCACCTTTTCTACCGGCCCAACGCATTATATCCCGCACCTTATCTCCCCGAAACAACCCTAGGTCATTTCACCGCCACCCATCAGCTTCGCCCCCGACGCCCACTAGCCTCGCCCCCGCTGTCGCAAGGCCCTCTCCGCCGCTACAGCGCAGCTCCCACCGGTGACCGGCCTGGCTTGAAGGACCTCTTCGCCGTCGCAAGGTCCTCTCCGCCGCCACGCCGTCAACACCACCAGGTCCTCTCCGCCACCAAACCCTAGCTCGGCAGCCGCTTCAAGAGCCTCTCCACCACCTCTCCATCGCCACTCCGCCGCCGCCCCAGCGACATCCCGTGATGCAGACGAAGGGAGGACCGAAGAAACCACAAAGACGTGGCGTATCAGGTATTTTGCCCCCTCACCCTCGGGAGTTAGGCTGCTGCTTCAGATTTGTAGTTCTTACTGAATGGTAGAAACCAGATCTATGAATTCTGGGTTGTAATGCTAGATTTATGTAACTGAGTAGTGGTGCTTTCTTGTGAATTTTTCTGAAATGCATGTCATGAACAAACTAGTAAGGGGTAGAAAGTCTAGTGTGTCCCTTTTAAAAGTTGTTTTAAGCTTAAGTGTTGTTGTGTTGGATCGCTCTGAAACCAGTTATGTCAAATGAGTTTCCTTAATGAGTTTCTTGATTCATTTCAGCAAAGAATTTGATATTGGACATAACTGGTTGTATGTCTGTATCCATGCTAATTTTGAACCCACTTTTAAAAATTTGCAAATACATAGCTGTCTATTAGTCATATGACTGATACTAATCTGTTGTTCATTTTTTCTGTCATCTTAGAATTGCCATCGTCACTTCATCCGTATGAACAAGAGCGTCTTAAGCAATGCATGAGGAACAGTGCAAGGCTGAAACAACTTGGAATACCTGGTTTGACTAGTGTGCTTGCTATGGCAGCCTCTGTTCATGCTGACAATGATAAGTCAAAACAAAGAAATTCTGAAGACGTCGATGAAGATTATGATCCTTCACAGGATGATACCACTGAAGGAGATCTAGTTGATGACACTGCTAAGGTGATAATTTGTCCATATTGTTAGAGTTCACTTGTTTGCCTCCTAATGCAATATAATTCTCTGCACACTTCGATCACTGATGTTGCCATTTCAAGCAGGGCTCTAAGAAAACTAGGACACAAACTTCAGACCTGCAGCCTTCGGGTGGAGTGAAGTTTAAGCCTCGCAAGAGGGTTTTTCCAGACATGCCATCAACTAGAGCTACAAGGTCACAGAAAAGGATTGCTAAACCTGATGCAAGGCTGGCACCAAGTGAAGTCCCTGTGCCTAATGTGAGCAATGCAAGTGAAGTCACTGTGCCTAATGTGAGCAATGCAAGTCTGACAAGTGAAGTCCCTACGCCTAATATAAACCAAGTTGTAGAACTTGTTGGCAACTTTGACAACCACACACAGGCTGCTATTGAAGGCTAGTTCTACTATACGATTCTTAGTGTTGTTCTGTTAGCTATTAATTAATCTTGTTGAATGCATGCTTATTTGCTGCCATTTTCTGTAGATGATGGCCTTAACTTGCTTGGTGAGAACACCCCCATGCCCGGAGAAGGTGATGGGCACAGTGAAGGTGATGCTTTGCTACTATCATCCTATTAGCTTTTGTTGATGAATGCATTCTTACACACTGCATTTTTTAGATATCTTTGGTCAGCATTGCCCACTAGCCTCTCCGCCGCTACAGCGCAGCTCCCACCGGTGACCGGCCCGGCTTGAAGGACCTCGTCGCCGTCGCAAGGTCCTCTCCACCGCCACGCCAACACCACCAGGTCCTCTCCGCCACCAAACCCTAGCTCGGCAGCCGCACCGCCACGCCAACACCACTAGGTCCTCTCCGCCACCAAACCCTAGCTCGGCAGCCGCTTCAAGAGCCTCTCCACCACCTCTCCATCGCCACTCCGCCGCCGCCCCAGCGACATCCCGTGATGCAGACGAAGGGAGGACCGAAGAAACCACAAAGACGTGGCGTATCAGGTATTTTGCCCCCTCACCCTCGGGAGTTAGGCTGCTGCTTCAGATTTGTAGTTCTTACTGAATGGTAGAAACCAGATCTATGAATTCTGGGTTGTAATGCTAGATTTATGTAACTGAGTAGTGGTGCTTTCTTGTGAATTTTTCTGAAATGCATGTCATGAACAAACTAGTAAGGGGTAGAAAGTCTAGTGTGTCCCTTTTAAAAGTTGTTTTAAGCTTAAGTGTTGCTGTGTTGGATCGCTCTGAAACCAGTTATGTCAAATGAGTTTCCTTAATGAGTTTCTTGATTCATTTCAGCAAAGAATTGGGCAGGCGGCGCGCGTCGCGCGTGGGAGCGGGAGCCGGCTCGGGCGCGGAGTGGGCCGAAAGCTGAGTTGGGCCTGGGGCGGAAACGGGAGCTAGGCCAGATGCTGGCCGGAGCTGGGCCGAGCGGAGGAATAGGAGGCGGGCCGGGGAAACTGGGCCGCGCACGCAGGGCGAGCTGGGCCGCGCTGGGCTGGCTGGGCCACGCAGGGGGAAAGGAGAGGAGGGAGGGAAAGCAAGCCAGGGGAAAAGTTGGAGGGGGAGAAGTTGGCCGCTGAAAAAGCTCAGGGAGCAAAACCGAACTATGGGCCCAAAAACTATTCTAGAGCTCCAAACAAAGTGATTCAAATTTAAATTTAGATATATTTAAATTCTTGTTTGAATCACAAGCAATACAAAAATAAATGCAGCAACATGAATGCAACACACTCGAAATTTAAACCTATATTGATTTAATTTAGAAAAACAATTTTTCCTTCACTAAATTCCCTGTAAATTATACAAAGCTTGAAAATTTTTAGAAAATTGAGAAAAATATTGTATTATTTATGTTGAAAATTCACATCCCAAAATTCGAAAATTTTGGGGTGTGACAAGCTACCCCCCTTAAACTTAATCTCGTCCCGAGATTCGTAGAGAGTAGGGATGAAGGAGAAGAACGGAACAGGAAGATTTTGAAAACAGAGATCTTCTGGAGTTGGATCACCATACTTTCTTCACCTTCTGTGCTGATATAGTCGCGAATCTTCTACTCCAAATTTTCTTTAGCTTCGTTCTTTCATTATGATGATCACCTTCTGTCTTCGTTCTCGATGTTCTCCACTTGATTGATGAGGAAGAGATAGCAAGAAAAACAAGGAGATGCGGGGAAAACAGAGAGAGCCCAACTACTCAATCATTACAAAGATCCAAATCAATCAAAGGCACAAGGACAGGCATTACAAACACACTCAACCAGGGTTAGACACACAAGCATAAAAGCGGCTCTAAACGTTGTCAATAATGTTAAGGGAATCCTCCTATGCAAGGTTATCACTTTGGTCTTCTTCACTTGCAAACTCGTCTTGAGTGGTGTCCAACTTCTTAGTTGTAGTGGCGCTGAGGGTGACGTTGTCGTGTACTCTGAAGTCGCTCAGGCTTGAACTTCTTGTAGCAGACGGACGGTATCTTCATTCTTCAAGTGACTTGCAAATGCATAGGGACGATACAGACAAGCTAAGTGTTTTAGGATAAAGGAATAGTCGAAAGGACACTTTGAGATCAAAAGCCAAGGAATGAATCCAAAGTGACAATACTTGAACAACAAGGAGGAGGGAAGGGGAAATAGTATCAAGGAACGAGTGAGTAAACAAGGAGACTCGCAACAGTAATAGAAGATAAGCAATCAAGGTAAAGCAAATAGACAATAGTTGAAAATTAGCAATCAATACACGGTGGAGATAAACAATCAGAAGTCAAGGATGAGAAGTAAATATTACTCATGTTAACATTAATATGAAAATATAATGACCAAAGAGAAATTGTCAAGGAGGAAAGTGCTCAAGGATAGCACTTTTTATGAATCAAAATCTCAAGGATAGAGAAAGCAAGGGTTATATGGTAAAATGAATCTTAATGGATGGCCAGTACTATCTAAGCTGCGTTCCTACAGTCAGCACGGCTCTGATACCAATCAGTCACACCCGGATTTACACAAAACCCGAATGCGGCCATATGTGTGCCCAGGAAGTCCACTGACACATATAACAAACAAATATGGTAAGTAGTTGCGCCTAGCAAAATACTACCCATATGCAAAAACCCATAGGAGTACAAGGACAGGGAAAGTAAATGCTAGGAATAACCTTAATGGTAAACAATATTAGACACATGCGTATGTAAAGAACAGTGAATTGAAAGTGAGATAGGTAGCAAGGATTGTCCGTGCAATAACTTGCCTCAAATCCATTATACTGCTGCTCAAACGCTTCAATTCTTGATCTTGAATCTCTCGAACGACCTTCCTCTACTCGCAACATTCATCGAGCGCAAACATGTGGCTAGACGAGCAAACAAGCAAGAACAACTAAGAACAATACACCAATCAATAGAGAAGGCTTTAAAAGAGCGCGCTAAAGGATAGGGCTCGGTTTCAGCAGCTAAAATTGCAACTAGAAGACGGGGTAATCACGATTGAAAAGATACAACTATCGGAAGATTTGGCACAACTATATGCTTGATTGGTTTTAATTAAAGAAAATCACAAGTAGAGATTATTTTAATAATTCTGTTTGAATTTGTAAAATCGAGTTAAAACTTAATCATATTTTATTTATAATTGTTTATGCATCAATTACATACTCCAAATTAAATATTAATTTGAAATAAAATATGTGAGAACATCTAATCGTTTAACTCTATGAACCGAGTTGCTTAAATCAATATTATAATAAAAACACATTTATATTAATATTAATCAATGTTAACATTTATTTATGAAATCCGAAGTTTAACTCTAAATTGTTTTTAATTTAGAAAGAGCTAGTTAAATAATCATTAATCAAATTAATATCACTTTATAAAAACCGAGATGGAACTTAATTATATTTTATTCAGAAAAACTAATTAAATAAATATTAATCATGTTAACATTAATATGAAAAACCGAATAACCTTAATTAGATTTTAATTAAGAAAAGACGTTATATAGCATTTAATCAACTTAATATTAAATAAAAATTCAGAAACATGTTACATGTTAAATAACAGTGCTAACGTGTAGTTTAATTTGACATGAATCTAACGCAGCGAAAATGGATTGAATCGGAGCTAGAATGCGTAATCTATGGGTTAAACATGATTTTAGGGATCGGAACGCGATTTAACCATAGATCACAGGGGCTAGCTGGAAGATTTGCAAGACTCAGAAAACAGTGCCGCAAAAACAGTAAAACCTGGGGTTAGATCTGTTAAAGGGGTCGGGTGGGATTTAAGCGCAGAAGTTTGATAGTTCTAGGGGGTTTTCTGCGAAAGTGCAAAGACACAAGATTGGATCTAGGGATTTCGCAATTTCCCGGGGGCCTAGCTGCACATTGGCCATCTCCTCCCTTTGAACAAGCAGAGGAGCTCGGCCGTCGGCTCTGCTGGTGGCGGTGCCGGTGCTCCGGTGACCTAGGGTGGCGGCGAGCTAGCGCAGGGGGTAGAGAAGGTCGAGGGGGTCCCGGGGAAGTGCTCACCAACGGCGGGCAAGGGCGGCGCTGCCGGGCTTTGGCCCACGGCGGAGACCACGGCTGGCGGCGAGGGGGTCGCGCGGCGAAGCTCCTCCGGCGGGGAAGAGGCGGCGAGGCGGTGTGGATGGCGTGCGGCTCATCAAGGGGAACATCCTGGTGACGGAGTTCCTCGCCGGTGATGACCGAGGCGGCCGGATTCCGGTGAGGACGGCGGCGGCTCGGTCCCTCCCGTAGGCGGCGAGCTCCGGCGACAGGACGGCGACGAGAAGGGGCGCGAAGGCTTTGGCGTGGCATGGGGAAGCTCCAGGTGGTCTCGGCTTCATCCGGCGTCGACCGAGGCGGCGGATTAACCGGCAATGGCGGGGCGGCGACGCTCTGCCATGGCGGCGGCGGCGCTGTGCAGAGAGGAGAGGGCGGTGGTGAGATGATGATGGGAGGCGGCGGGCGGCTGCTTTAAAGGGACGCGGACCCGTGCTTGGCATGGCGCTCACGCCGAGGAAGGCCGGAGCGGTGGCGCGGCGCTGATTGCGGGCGGCGGGATTAGCGGCGGCGGCGGCGCGCAGCGCGTCGCGCGGGGACGGGGGCAGGCGGCGCGGGGTGCGCTTGCGGGTGGGCCGGCTGGGCGACGAAAGGGAGGATGGGCCGGGTGCTGGCAACCAGGCCGAAGCGGGGCGGGATGCGCGCGGAGAGGAGTTGGGGGAGTGGAAGCGGACCGGTGCAGATGACGAGGCCCAAGGGTGGGCGCGGGACTGGGCCGGAGTGGCTGGCTGCGGGGAGGGGCAGTCTGGGCCGCGGAGCTGGACGGGCCGGGGAAGGGGTAGAGGGCGGGGGCGCGGATGGGCCGGGCGGAGGCTGGGAGGAAAAGTTGAAGGGTGAGAACCAGGCCAGGGAAAAACCTAAAGGGGCAAAAACGGACTCGGGCCAGAATAACTTTTGTAGGGCTCAAAACAACGCGATTCAAACTCAAATTTAAACTAGATTTAAATTCTTATTTTTGAGAAAAATATTGTATTATTTATGTTGAAAATTCACATCCCAAAATTCGAAAATTTTGGGGTGTGACAGGAGGCGGGCCCGCTTGCAGGCAGAGAGGCAACCAGGCGCGCGGTGGGCAGCGAAGCAGTGTGCAGCGGGCCCACGCGCAGGCGCATGCAGAGGCGGCGCGCCAAGGCGGTGCCGCAGGGACACGCGGCCAGCGCTGGTTCGCCCAGCAGCTGCTGCGCCAATTACCGCCTCTGTGCGCATGCAAGGCGGTGCTGATTAGGCGACGTGGCAGCCACTGGTTGGCTGCTCGGCCCTTCACGCGGATCAGCAGGGGAGAGGAAGCACAAATGCATGCAAGGTCTACCACATCCCCAAGTCACCTCTCCACTATAAATAGAGCCTCTCTCCTCACTTAGTAACGTACACCACTTGAGAGCAAGTCTCCATTCCTTTTTTTCAAGATGTAGAGTTAGGCTAGTGTAGCTAGGAGTTAGAGTCAGGATCGAGCTTTGCTCGGGGTTCCGGAGTCGTCTTCTGAAGTTCTGGTAAAACTCTTGTATCTTTTTCTTTTCTTTATGCAAGACTCTGAGTATTTAATATATTATCTTCTGCATTTACTTGAGTTATTTATTCTGCATTTATTTCTGGGATAATTGTGGAATGTCTAGCTTTGGTTATTAGTTGTTGTAGTCTGGCTCTAGAAGTTCTCTCCTAGTAGTTTATCCTAGCTGGTACTTCGATCCTGCTCAATGCTTACGGTGAACTGTCACTGGGGTATTGACGGGGTTGCTTGCTCTTTCTAGTAGAGTAAGTAGTTATTATCCAGTGTAGGTGTGATGCCTAAACTAGATAGTAACCTTGGTTTGCATCTGAGTCCACGGAGGTGGTAACTGTTAGGTGGTGACAGCCCTATACGGCCTACGTAGTCCACCACGTACGGCTCGGAACCGTAGGATCCTTAGAGCGGGTTTTAGCAGCACCCCTTCTCATCCTTTTCAGTGTGTTGCTAGTTCCGTGTCCCGACGCTGAGGTAATAGAACTAGGAAGAGAACCATAGATGCCATTCTTTATTCTAGCCGTAACCTTTGCTATAGATATCTCAAGGCCAGTGGAAGTATATAGGAATCCTTTCCTGTCTCGTTGTCCTCCCACTAGCTAGACCGCTCTTCTATCTCTATCCTGAACTTCTCCTTGTGTGTGTCAACTGCATATCACTCCTATCCTATTCTTCACCCCCGCCTTGTTAGCCGGTACTTTAGTTAGTAGTTACATCCTTGTTAATAGTCAATACGCTTTATCCAATGCTTCCCTGTGGAAATAAATACGATACCCTGGAATACTCCCGGGTGAAATGCTACATCGGTATCCGTGCGCTTGCGGATTTATATCTGTATCGTAAGAATACCAATGAACACTCCTTGCACCATTACCAGGATTGGCAATCTTGATAGTGGACCGTAAGAAGTGTCAACAATGATGCACTCTGTGATATGGGGGCAAGCATCAACATCATGTCTAAGGGGGTGATCGAGAATGTACCGGTCCGAATCTGGGGACGATATGTCCCTGTGGACTTCGTTGTCCTCGACCCGGGGAACGAGCACTCGTTTCCCCTTGTGTTGGGCCGACCATTCTTGAACACCACCCGGGCTAGGATTGATATGGATGCGAGAGAAATCTCATTCTGTATCGACAGAAGGTTTACTTACTTCAAGTTCCAACCTCGGGAAGAGAAGAAGGCAGAGCCACTCACACCGGAGCAGAGGAGCGCCGAGTGTTTCCTTAAAGCTCTAATCAATGGAGAACTGGAAATACTCGGTGGTGAGCAGCTCAAGTGGAATGAGCCGACAAAACCGAAGTCCCGCTCGCGGACTTAAAAGCTGAGCTCTCGCCGCGAGGAAAACCGGTATGTATCTCATATTTCCCTTTCAATTCTTAAATTCCCAATTTCATTTGCATGTTTCCCTTTTCAAAATAAATGAACCACTTGAGTAATTAATTTGAGAGAGAGTAGAAAATTTTGCAAGCTTGGTTAGAAATAATTTGACACATGCTGAAATTTTACCTAGGGTGGATGTAATTGGTAACTTTTATCATTTTTACCCCTTCTAGAACATCTCCAATTATTTACCATCACCACCAACCAGCACCAAACACGTCTACCCCACTAAAAATGGCTGCACACTCAGCAATTATCACAAAACATGGCAGCATGGGAATGACTCCACTAATTTCTACTTTGGTCATGTCACATTTCCATCTCACCTACCACTAAATTTCACTCACATGACCTACAAAATTTTTGGCCACACAAACTTGGCATGGAAACAAAGCCATGTGAGTGCTGCACTCACATGGGAGTTCCCTAGCCACCAGGCCTGGTTCGGGCGAACCAGGGCCTTCGGCCGAACTGGCCAGGCCACTCCCCTCGGCATATAAATGCTGAGGGTACTTCCTTGCTCTTTCACACACTTGCTCACTGAAAATTTCAGCTAGGAAGCTCTCTCTCTCTCTCTCTCTCTCTCTCATTTTCTTGCTCTAGTTCTTGACAAGTTCCTGCCAAAGTTCTTGCTCAAGTTTTGGTTCTCTTGCATCACTAGGAAAAAAATCCCAAAAATATTTTTGCTTTTGTTGTGATCTTTTTGCTGAAATTATGGACGTATTTATGGTGGTCTCCGACACCCACAAGAACGACTAACCTTTTGTGGTGGTCTTGATCCCCACAAGAACGACTAACTTTCCCGCGTCGTCGGCAGCCATCTCCATCGCCAAATCGTCGACGAGATCACCATGGGTGCGTTCGCCATCTCCTCCTCTACCTGTAGGGGACAGGGAAAGTAAATGCTGGGAATAACCTTAATGGTAAACAATATTAGACACATGCGTATGTAAAGAACAGTGAATTCCTGTAGCTCGAGAACGACCGAAGTTCTGGCGAGCGCCGCCGCAAACCGCCCAGCGCCGTCTCCCACCCTGCCGGCGACCCCACTCGAGCAGCGCTCCTGAGCCGTTGATCTACGATCGGACGGCCAGGATTAGAAGTCCCTATACAGGTCAACACACAGTCAAACCGGTCATTTTGACCATTTTGTAGAAAAGCCCCCGAAGAACCATAATTTCACGCGCGCTGTTCACTGTACCTTAGGAAACTTCTCTGCTAGCCCCTATTAGCTATACTTATTTACGTATAGGCCCTAGTCAGTGCAAATAACATATAAACCCTTGTATTTTCACTGTTTTACAATATTTCTTTACTGGACCTTGTACATTTCACATTATAGACCTTGCAACTTTCTAAAAATTATATAAATACCCATGTTATTTAAGAAAAATGTAAAAACCTATTTAAACCTTGTATAAAATACCTTGTTGATGTCATATATTGCTAATATGATGTCAAAAATTAGTTTATTTTATTCTGAAAATATCATAACCCTTGATGATGCTATAAAAATTAGTTTTAGCTTAAATAAAATATTTTAGGTGTTAATAAAATTCCAGAAAATAGTAAATCACGTTTTAGGTTGTAGCTTTTGTGTCATAGCTCCGTTTTAATCCGTTCTTGTTGCGATGGTCCTCTTTTAAGCGTGGGCTATCGTTTACGAGCGTAGTCTCATGATGATCATGTTTTACAAAATTAACTAAAATATTAAATTGGCTATTACCTTTCAATCAGCTTTCTAAATAAAACTTGTTTAGGTTTATACACCGAATTTTGATAAACTCATGTTAATTTTAATAATCCCAATATAAATGTGTTTTAATTTGTAACTTGTTTAGTTCAACACGACATATGAAATAATTTGATTAGCCCTTCTCACATGTCTTTTATTTCAAGTTAAATTAATTAAATGGCTTAATCTATATGCAAATACTTGTAAATAAAATATGACTAGGATTTACTTTGCTTTTGAATTAAAATAATTTGAACTAGGGTATTTGTTTGAAGTATCCTTTACACATGCTTTATTAAATTAAAATAAATACAACACGTATATTTGCTCCTTTTGTATGCAATTCAAATGTCCGCTAGCTTTATCTTTTGAACCGTAGTTCCGTTTTAAGCGCCTCTCGTGCTGTTTGCGTTCGTTGCAGCTAGTGTTAGCTTATAGTACGCTTTTCAAAACTATTTTGCTATTGCTTGGTGTATTGTTCTTAGTTGTACATGTATGCTTGCTTAGCAAGTGGGAATCTTGAATTTCTTTTTGAGGCAAGTGGTTCTTTGATCATTCTTCTTGTACCTATTTAATTTATTTAATGCAATATCACCTGTTATTTACATTTGCTTGCATTAGATGTCATAATTTGCTGGGAATCCTATGCTAGTTTGTTTACTAGAATTTCATTGTTATTCCTTGTTGCCCTTAGAGGTTACCTATATGGGTAGAATTCTTGCTTAGCCTTTCTCAACAATGGATGGTTGGGTTAATTTAATATTGACTAATGAACTATGCAATGTGGGTTTGGTAACCTTTTTAGCAACCTGGAACTCTAGATGGAGAACCACCCAGGAAAACAGTACAACCATGAGAACTAGATGGGCAATGGTCTTGGCTGAGAAATTTGGGTAATCCAGGGGTACGTGTTGAGCGGGTAGGAGCCGACTAGGGCAGCGTCCCAGAGGTCGTGGCACAACACGGTGATGGGTTTGAGCCCTGAGTGGGTCAATGCTCCCTGGAGAACCAATGGAAGGCCTCGTAGTGCACCGCGTAGCACTCACATCTCGGAAATGTGAGGGGGCTTAGCTGCCCCCAGCGAATGGTGAGACACGACTCATGGTGAAAGTGTACAACCTCTGCAGAGTGTAAAACTGTTATAACAGCCGTGCTCACGGTCAAGAGCGGCCTGGACCCTCACATGGTTAGCTTGTTTGGGAGGATCACAGTGGTGGTTAACTATGATTTTGGTTAGTTTTGGGTTGAACCTTAAGTTGGATGGTTTGGGAAGCTTATCACATTATAATATCTCTAGGTGCTTTAATAAAATTTGACCAACTAAAATTTGAGCATTGCAGTCCACAAAATAAAGCCTTTGTTAAGCCTTCATGTCATATTTTCCCTCCCACTTGCTAAGTATCAACCATAAGTGCACTTACGCTTGCTATAGACCTTAATAGGGTAGCAAAGACTTGGATCGTGAAGACCTGGAGTTCTAGGCTGGCGTGCCCCCGGTCGACGTTCCTGTGGAAGATGGAGCCCTCCATCACGATTAGATTTACGATTGTGTAATTTTCTTTAAGACCCTCTGGTCATTTTGTACATAATATACGCTTTGTAATTGATATTGTTCTGTTATTCACTTATGATGTCACTTTGTGCATGAATTTGATCCTGGGCATGCATAAAGGGTGCCTTCGGTTTTGTCCTTGAAATCGGGCGTGACACATGTCAAAGTTCTTCACTTCACTCCATTGTTCCGCCCGGCTAGGCCGACGATCGCACGATGCTGGGAGTTCCCCAGCTCCGTCCCGAGGCTCGAGCCGGATGGACACTGAAGAACATGAAGTAGTCGGCTCAGGATGGGTCCATGCCATGCCCCCAGCCAGGCAGCTCCTCAGAGTGAACGACATCAACCTCAGGACGGAGCGGGAGCGGAACACCTTCAACGAGCTTCGGCTGAAGGAGTTCGAACACACCCGTGTTTTTGAGCAAGACTTGCTCAGGAAAATGGGTATGGACGAGGAGTTCACAGAGATTTTCCAGACCATTGGCTGGGAAAATTTCTGGCACATCAATGAGGAAGGTTCGTACTTGCTCACCCTCGAATTTCTTTCGACTTTGGTTCCAGAGAATGGGGGGATTCGCCTTCGATTTTTCAACCAAGAGTTCTTATGCTCTTGGAGGGATTTCAGTTCGGGTCTCGGGTTTTCAAGTCGTTGTTCTTTAGACCCGAACAAAGCACTGAAAAGATTTGATCAGGCTGTGTTTTGGAAAAAGATTTCGGGAATAGCTTCCATTTGAGTGTCTCTTGTGACATGCCCGCAATGATGAGACACGAACGGAGTTGCTCAAACTCGCGCAAATACGCGTATGGAGTCTCGTCACGCGTTCCTGAGAACGATTGCTCACGAACCATGGCTATGAAGCCGGGACGTAGCTCATAGCCGAGTGTGGATATGGGATGTGATGATGGTGGTGGCTCCAAACAATCGCCCTTTGGAGCCGAGTGTTGGCGTAAGGTAGGAGTGGAATCCATATGAATGGTGGATGGTGGTGGGATACACGGACAACTTGGGTTCGGAATCAGAACAGCTACCGTTCCCCGGCAACGGCGCTAGAAAGCTTGTTGGCACTCCTTACGGCCTACAGATAAATCCGCAAGCGGACGGATACCGGTGTAGTTTTCACTCGGGAGTATTCCAAGGTATCGATTTCCACGGAGAACGAGAAGTGGACTGATTCTAAACTAAGTTGTCCTAGGTAATGGAATGGAATGAATAGTATGGATGAGGTGGATGACAACAACAAAGAGAGAAGAGGAGTGATAGGAGGGTAGAGAGGGTACGAGTCTGATAGAGGTATTCTACTGATTGATCGAGCAAATTAGAGGATACAGATAGATACTTGCTTCGGGACAAAGGAACCCGTGACACACAGAAAGAGATGAGAAGGGGAGCCACCAATTCCTAACTGGGGGATCCTACGGACCGGAACTAACATGATGGACTACAAAGACCGGAAGGGCTGTCACCACCTTACGGCTACCACCTCCGTTTCGACGGGGGCAAACTAAGTTAGTCTCAAGTATAGGCACCACGACTACACTAGTCAACTAATACTTATCTCCTATAGAAAGATAAGCACCCAAGCTAAGCAACCAGTATACAGTTATACCAATCAACTAAGCATTGAACGAAGAACCAGCAAGCATATAAAAGTAAGAACTGAATGCTCAATTAATCAGAAAGAGATACAAGAGTTACCAGACACGACCCGGATGTTTCGGCCGAACCGACCTCTGCGCCGCCTTCGTCCCTCCCACGTGTTGGATCACCTCCTGGGTCGGTGGGTAGGTCGGTTCCTCGGTCTGGGCTGAGCTGGAGGCCTTCTGGTGGACTGGCGGGCTTCGGTCAAGATGGAATTGGGCCTCTCCCGTCTTCCAGTCCATTGGGTTCATAGACAGAGTTCGGTCGAATCTCGGGATTCGGCCGAACCTATCTTTTCTTATGCTTTTTGCCTCAACTCTGGTCGTGTGCCTCCTGGAATCGAATAAACACCAAAACTCATGGAAATGGTTAGAAATAAGTCCTATAGCTATGGTGTGTGATTCCATTATGTTTATTTTATACTCGGTTGGAGGTCAGAAATCAGGCCATAATGACCGCCAACAAGCTCCCCCAAACATAGATCTTTGCTCGTCCCGAGTAAAGAATTGAAATAAGAGCAACACTAAGATAAGGGTTCTTTCACGAGATGAACAAATGCATATTGAAAATTCCAAACCTTTCTCCATACCTGTGGATTTTGGAGTGGCTATTCCCTGGATCTTGGGTGGTTGATGAACGGAATGACTCTTACAACAAGGTCCATCTTGGTCATCCTGCACTCGGGGTTTTCTAATATTTTCAAAAACAAATGACCCTTGTCCTTTCATCCCCTAATACTCTCATGCTCTCTGGAGCCACTCTCTCTCTTATCACTCACTCTCTTTTGTATGTCTCTCTCTTTTTTTTTCAGGTGGTGATCTTATCAAGACATATATTTCTGTCAAGCCGAAGACTGTTTCCTAGAGATATGTCAATCACCTTTGATCAAATTGCAAGTTTGAGATGAAAATCTCATTGTTGGTCCTCAGCCTCGTGATCCCCCTTTTTTTTCCTTTTTCTCATTTTCTTTTCTTTTGCATCTTTGGACTTTCATGGGTCCTTTATTTTTCTCATCATCATTTTTTTTCAGGGAATCACCAAGGCATGAGGACTTCTAATGCAGCTCTGATGATAAATATGCTTGCAAGTGATCTCGGGCAGCATGACTGTCTCCAGGGACTCAAAATTCGACAAGACATTATACTAGTCATGACAGGCTTTTCATAAGTGGTCTCTCAAGCAAATATGTCAAGTGGATGTAGAGGTATGTTGAGAGGACGAAAGGATAGGGTATAATTTTATATTTTCAAAAAAAAAAATCACCCGAACACTTGAATGAGCAAGAGGTTTGTTTTATCAAGCCATATCACATTCATCAATAACTTAGATCAGGGGATCCTAACATGAAAGATTTTACAGGCATGTGGATACCCAGTTTGAAATGAACAATAGGCACAGTTCATGGCATGAAAGATAACCGAGAACATTTCATTTAAATGGTTTGTGCAAGGTTCAAATATTGAAACGTGGCAACAAAGAGAAACCAGAAGTGAACATGAGTAAGGAGTGCAAACTAGCATGCATGTGCGAAGTGGTTGAGTCATGCTGGTCCGGATGAACCAACCAGCTTGCCCGAACAGGGCAGTTCGCCTGAACCAAAAGATTCAGCCGATTGGACTGTCCTTCGCGTTCTCGTCCTGTTCCTCCACTATGTCATCCCTGTACTCATGTAACATATGTTAAATTGGGCATTCTCTGACTGGCTCAACTGCACCAGTCAGAGCATTATTTTGGATAATTCAAACTAAGTTTTTATTTTATTTTATTCACCAAGCTAAACTTTGGGAAAACAAACATTGGAAGGGAAATAAAGAGAGCACCTCCTAGACATTGATTTAAGCAAAGGGAAATTGAATTGGGAAATAAATTAAAACTAATGGTGCTCTAAAAGATACAACCACAGGACGTCTACTCTATAGATGGATCGTAAAGGTTAGGATGTCCTATGGCTTTGGCGAGCCTCTTAGATTTGGCTGTGAATGCTTGGAAGAGGACATTGATCTTGTCATCCATGTCTATCTACCAAGGCTCGCCTTCGGCGACCTTCTCATCCAGGTCGTTCAATTTTCGGCATGTTTGTGTCAGCTCCTCTTTTAGACTCTTCAACCATAAGTTCCTCTTCTTCGTCATCCTCGAATTGCTTTATGGCTTTCTCCGTTGGTGGGTTTTGAGGAGTTTTCTAGTGATTTTCTTGGAGAGGGAACCCTTGGGTGAGGAAAGGTCTTTGGACGAGGATTGGGTGGTCATGATGGCTAGGAAATGTAAGCACTGGGTCGTGCTCGGGACGGAGCAAGATGACAGCCTTTCCCAACGTTTTGATCGTGACTCCGGGATAAAATGGGATAGATATAGGATCTAAGATTCAAATGGATGCACATGGGCAAAGGGTTGCCTTCGGCCAAACAATAGTTGGCTGAAGTAGCCCAGTTTGCCAGAACCAATGTGGTTTGGTATGCCCAGAGTGCATCAAGGAGCTAATCTATTCCAGTGCATTCCTATATCGTTGATGGTCTTTTGCAGAATGTTCTTGATCTGCGTATTGGATGTTCTGCTTGACCACTAGTTTTAAAGAAATGACATTGTAGCAACTCCTGATCCGCCGAGCCTAAGTTTATATCTTTGCTCGAGGACGAGCAAAGAGCTAAGCTTGGGGGAGCTTGTTGGCGGTCGTTACAGCCCAAATTCGACCACCAATACTCGGGAATAAATGAGGTTTTATGCAACATTCCATTTACTTAGGTTTTATTTCTAATAAAGTTCCACGAGTTTTGGTGAGTGTCACTTGTGCAGGTACAACTACGACAAATACGCGCTATTTGGGCCGAAAATGAGCTAATCGGCCGAACGACTCTGTTCGCGTTCAAGCCCAGGGTGGAGAAATGCTCTCAGGTATGCACTAATTTAATTCAAAATTCCAATAACCTGGAGCAGGTCAACGTGGTTGCATACGAACCACAATCTTCAGAGACACTGATCCCACCGCCACCGACACCGAAGAAGAAGAACAAGAAAATGTGGCGGAAGAAGGTTGCATCGTCCGAGTAATCCACTCCAGGACCGGACGATAACAAGATCAACTGATGGTAAATAATTGGAGATGTTCTAGAAGGGATGAAAATGATAAAAGTTACCAATTACATCCACCCTAGTTAAAATTTCAGCATGTGTCCAATTATTTAAACCAAGCTTGCAAAATTTTCTACTCTCTCTCAAATTAATTACTCAAGTGGTTCATTTATTTTGGAAAGGAAAACATGCAAATGCAATTGGAAATTTAAAATTGGAAGGGAAATATGGGATACATACCGGTTTTCCTCGCGGCGAGAGCTCAGCTTTTAAGTCCGCGAGTGGGACTTCTCCTGTCTTCAGTTGTTCTTGTCATCGTCCGGTCCCGGAGTGGATGACTCGGACGATGCAACCTTCTTCCGCCACATTTTCTTGTTCTTCTTCTTCGGTGTCGGTGGCGGTGGGATCGGCGTCTCTGGAGAATTCCAGAGGGCTTGCTCGGCCTATAAAAGCTGGGGTGCTTGCTTGCTCTCTCACACACACTTCCATTCTGAAAATTTTCTGCTAGGAAGCTCTCTCTCTCTCTCTCTCTCATTTCTTTGCTCTAGTGCTTGCTCAAGTTCTTCCCAAGATCTTGTTCAAGTTTTGGTTCGCTTGCATCACGCGAGTACGGAGCAGCCGGCTCTGGATGGGGCCATGCCACGCCCCCGGCCAGGCAGCTCCTGAGTGAGAGTGACATCAACCTTAGAGCAGAAAGGGAGCAGAACACCTTCAACGAGCTTCGGCTGAAGGAGTTCGAGCACACCCGTGTGTTTGAGTAAGATTTTCTCAGGGACACGGGGATGGACGTAGAGTTCACGGAAATCTTACAAGCCATTGGCTGGCAGAATTTCTGGCACATCAACGAAGAAGGTTCGTACCTGCTCACCCTTGAATTCCTCTCGACTTTGGTTTCTGAAACTGGGGGGAATCGTTTTTGGTTCTTCAACCAAGAGTTCTTCTGCCAGGACTTATCTCACTTCACTGGGAGTCAAATGAAAAAACGATCCTTAGACCTGAACAAAGCGCTTAAAAGATTTGACCTGGTGGCATTTTGGAAAAAGATTTCGGGGAATACCAACTGCCATGCGCCACGCACGAACAGCATACATAACCCCACTTTGCGTTTCATGCATCGTTGGGTGTCTACGACGGTATTCCCCCGGGCAGATTTGCGCCCTGTCAACACCATCGAGTTGCGAGTTCTTTTTGCCATGATCAAGCAGATTCCCTATGCACCTGTGAAAGACATGGTTGGTCACTGGCTGTCTCATATTTCTCGTACGGGTAGCATGGCGATGACTTCTCTAGTCACTCGCCTCACTAACCACCTGGGCGTCCTTCAAGGCGCCCGGCTCACGTACATCGAGACAGCGCGTTCCGTCGTGGATGCCGAGCACTTCGTGCAAGCCCACATCATACGGCGGACGCCTGACGCAACGCTGGCAATGATTTACCGTGGCTATACAACTGAAGTGCCCTTGCCTTGTGCAGCACTAAGGTTGTATACCACGCCGAAACTAACTCTTCAGTTGAGGACCGAGTCGGACGATTCTCCACCTTGGAGAGAGCCCGCTCGGCACAGCGTTGCAGGTGACGGACCCGTCACGAGGGGACGAGCCAGGCGTGATGCTGGGCTCGCCACCTCACAGGAGCCGGAAGATGCACCACAAATGCCGCACCGACACACTTCCGCTTTTGAGGCCACCTACGACATGTACACCGGCGCTGGGACGTCCGGAGCAGGAGGCTCCGGGCAACACCAGGAGCCGAACTACTTCACCTCAGGACGCTGGGACTACGGCCAGGACACGGACTCTGAGTGGTCCGGGAGCCGGTATGGAGGGGGATACGACAGTGCCTACCAGCCATACTACCCCGGATACTCACAGTCCGCACGCTTCGACTACGGCCGGGAGTTGTCCTACATCTCCGACCGAGTCGAGCTCATCGACGACCGTACCCGAGAGATCCAGGACACACTAGCCCGCCATTCTCAGTACCATCAAGAGAATAGCGGGATGGTGGCGTCTATCCAGCACGACGTCCACGAACAAGCGGAACAGCTGAGCCAGTACCTTTCAAGGCTCAACCCCTACCAGTGAAAGTCCAAGCTTGGGGGAGGACCCCCACCAGGTATGTCCCGATTTATCCAGCACTTTGATCATTTAATTTCCCTTTCATTTCCCTTCATGATAGTTTGCATTTAAAAAAAAAATGAAAATACCAAAAATATTTCCCTTAAACAATATTTCCCTTGAATAAAAATAACTCCCAACTATGCATGGAATGAATCATATGCCTCTCACCTTGGAAATGATGAATAGTTGCTCTGTCATTAATTTTGCAAGTACTTTGCTTCAACTAGTTGCTAGATTGTGCTTGAGTTATTTGGCATGAGTAAAAATGATCCTGAAAACCTTGTGGGAGCACATGCTTTATTCCAAGTCTAAGTTGTTGTGGGGATTGATATAGTGAGAATTTGGTTAAATTCTATTCTGCTTTTAGTACGGGGAAAATCTCGGAAATTTATGCTTTCAAAATGAAACAAGTTCCTCATTGGTCAAAATACCTACCAGAGCCATATGATAAGCTTAGTTGAAAATTTCTACTCATATGCTGCTTGTTATCTTAGTGAGCTTTGTCAAATTGTTGTGACCTTTGAGTGAAGCTTTCATATTCTTAAAGATCGAGACCCACGTACACACACCACCTCTCACTTGCAATTCCTACACTGGGAGTTAGCAAACATTTTCCATCATCCATCCACAAAAATAAATGCTCCATGTTCTATGAGTTCCCTCTCCAAATATTCTTGATAGAGACATGGGCTATGCAAAAAGAAAAGCATGCCAAAGAAGCATGGCAAAAATAAGAGAAAAAGAAAAGCATGCCAAAGAGCATGGCAAAAAGAAAGAGAAAAAAAGAAAAGAATGCCAAGTGGCATGGCAAAAATATAAGAATAAAAGATAGCCCATGTTCTCAAAAATAAATCAAGGAGAATGAAATTCATCCAAGGAGTTCCACCATATTCCATTCCACCATTCCACCATATTCCACTCCATTCATATCCACACACTTGCACGTCTCGATCTTAAGATGTGATTTGTCTCCTCAGAGATCCGGTCTTTAACTTAGCAAAATATAAGATGCATGCATGCCTTCATCCTTTGTCCCTGAGCCACACAAAAAGCCATATTAGATGTTAGGATGAAAAGAAGGCACAAGCCTTTGGTGAGGATTCAAATACACTTGAGTGATTGAGTGTGCCAATGAGGAACAATTTGTAGTTTTCAAAACTTGTGAAAAATTCCGAGATGGGATCCTGAACAGAGTAGAGTGGAATAAAGTTGAGTTTAAACTGTTCGTCCTTTCAACCGCCCAAGATAAGGAGATTGCTATAAGCCCCATAGGTAAAAAGGTGATTTGAAACTTTGCCTATGATTCAAGTATTTATGATTCAATGTGGTTTGGTATGCCCAGAGTGCATCAAGGAGCTAATCTTTTCCAGTACATTCCTATATCGTTGATGGTCTTTTGCAGAATGTTCTTGATCTGCGTATTGGATGTTCTGCTTGAC
>OAMR01000728.1:343387-358879 GCA_900205405.1 Echinochloa crus-galli
AGTAATAAACCCAACGCTTGATCGCCACGCGTAGCTCCTCCACCAAACGCTCGATCTGTCATTTAAAAAAAAGAATTACAGAGACATGTACATCAAAATTTGCATATGGAACAAATAGAACATAGGGAATGAAGGAATACCTCGGCATTCGGAGGGGCCCTACGGTTGATGAGCCTGCAGTGCTCATCATCGCTGTCATCAGTGCAGTCCGCGAAGATCCTGACTCGCGGAAAGTTGAGCTCGTACGTCACCTTGTTCCCTTTGTCCTGAATTAAGGAATAGAGACATGAATTAATACTAACTTTTGCAATAAGTGTATATGGAATTCATATTGACCTTATGTGTCATCTGACATTTGCATGCTGCTGGTTCGAGGGGAGAGACTAGATCACCTTCTGCCTCTTCCCCTTCTCATTGTCTAACCGTGGCACCGCCACACATCAAAAGCCTACTTCCTAGAGTTCGCGGCAAAACGAACAACGGGATGGGTCGATCTCATCTTCATTGCAATTGCCTCCAGAGCAGGTGCACGTGCCCCCTCGCAACCAAGCAGCAGGAAACACTGGAGGTTCAATCTAACAGACATAGTGCTTGAATCAATGTACCATAACAAGAGATCTAGCACAAGAAACAAGAATCTACCAAACAAGTACTCACAAATGCATAAATTGAGATTGTTTCATGCTTGCAAAAAATTAGTTATCTAGCATCTGCAATATACCTACCAAAAGTGGATCTTTATCTAGTATCAGAGAACCAAGCAAAAGTGAATCTTGGTGTACCAAAAGTTAATCATCATCTATCATCAGAGAACCTATCAACAACAACACTGAAAAGGAAAATATCCATCATCTCTTCTTGTCTACTACGTGGCTACTAAAATCCTTTGCTGAGTCAACAATTATTGCAACCTTAAATATTGTCTGCAGAATGGAGTTTCTGCTCGTTCAAATAGGAAAGACTTTTATGATCTGTTGTAATAATGAATTCTTGGCTCTGTAATTTTTGTCTACACATCTCTACTGCTACTAGCAACAACTGAATCTAGATTCTGCAGCAGAACAAAAATCACTTAATGTTCTTAGATCAAAGTTCTAAATGACAACTAACAGAAATAGTGCTTGAATCATTGTATCATAACAAAAGATTTGACCCGCACTACAAAAATCTAACTAGATCTATCACAAGAAGAAAAACCCCAATTTACTATAGCACACTTACCTCATCTTCTTCTGCTGCCTTCTCTTTCCCCCTGCTTTGCCCTGGGGTGGTTGACGTGCCGCTTTTCCTTGATGGCCCCGCCGCGGACGAGGGGCGGCAGGCAAACAAGTCATTGGCAATGAAGCTTTTGGCTGCAGAAAGGAAGGAAGAACATTTGGAATTTTGTCTGTTTGAAGAAAAGAACCGCAGTCACCTCCTTCCGCGAGAAGCGCCCACGCGCATCCCGGAATTGCCTCCTCGAGATGTGGTTGTTTCCCTCCACCATCAGCAAAAGAGGATTTCCTCACCATCGAACTCGAGCGCACGAAAAAGAAGAAGAAAGAACTCAAAGAAAAACTCAAGGGAGCGGAAGTGAAAAAAGGAGTCCTTAGAAACGCACTTGTATATGCGCAGATGGAGTTAGATAAAAAGAAATGACTCCCATGCAGTGCCCTTGTGAAGCATGACTGTGATGCAACTATACTTTTGTCCTTGTGCCCCTATGTATTTGTAGTACTTGTTGGTAACTTAATTAGCCGTTGTTCCTTAGAACCGAACAAGGCGCTGAAAAGATTTGATCGGGGGGCATTTTGGAAAAAGATTTTGGGGAACACCAACTGTCATGCGCCTCACACGAACAGTATCCATAACCCTAGTTTGTGATTCATGCATCGCTGGGTGTCTATGACGGTATTCCCCCGGGCAGATTTGCGCCCTGTCAACACCATTGAGTTGCGGGTTCTCTTTGCCATGGTCAAGCAAATTCCCTATTCACCTGTGAAAGACATGGTTAGTCACTGGCTGTCTCATATTTCTCGTGTGGGCAGCATGGCGATGACTTCTCTAGTCACTCGCCTCACTAACCACCTGGGCGTCCTCCAGGGCGCCCAGTGGATCTTTATCTAGTATCAGAGAACCAAGCCAAAGTGAATCTTGGTGTACCAAAAGTTAATCATCATCTACCATCAGAGAACCTAGCAACAACAACACTGAAAAGGAAAATATCCATCATCTCTTTTTGTCTGCTACGTGCCTACTAAATTGTTCTAAAAAAACCTAGCAACAACTGAATCTAGATTCTGCAGCAGAACAAAAATCACTTAATGTTCTTAGATCAAAGTTCTAAATGACTACTAACAGAAATAGTGCTTGAATCATTGTATCATAACAAAAGATTTGACCCGCACTACAAAAATCCAACTAGATCTATCACAAGAAGAAAAACCCCAATTTACTGTAGCACACTTACCTCATCTCTTCTGCTGCCTTCTCTTTCCCCCTGCTTTGCCCTGGGGTGGTTGACGTGCCATGTTTCCTTGATGGCCCCACCGCGGACGAGGGGCGGCGGATTGAAGAAGGAATCGGCGCCGCCGGACCACTAGTCGTCGGAGGCACCGCGGTCACCTCCTTCCGCGAGAAGCGCCCACGCGCATCCCGGAATTGCCTCCTCGAGATGTGGTTGTTTCCCTCCACCATCATGGTTGCTCTGCGCCTCTACTAGGCTAGCTGCGGCAAGGGCTGGGGCGATGGCGGGGGCGGCGGTTTTGCGTGTGCAGAGTCGAGGTTTTGGGGAGAAGAACAGGGCGGTAGATAGATACTACTCAGCAGTGGAGAATGACATGTGGGCCCACTACACTGGGCCCCACCCGTGAGTTACTCAACTGACCAATTGACTCAATATATAACCCAATTGAAAATCTAAAATTATCACAAGTAACTAAATTCATCAGTTTTTTACAGATTAAATCATTTTGGGTATCAAAATATTGTTTCAACTAGTTTTTTTAAATACAAATTTTGATTAATTACATCATTTTTCACATAGGAATAAGATTTTAGATGTAATTTAGTGGTTGTAAGATAATTTTATTTTAAAATGTTACATCATAGTGGTTCCATCACTTTTGTTGATTGTGCTCCGACTTTTTGAACACAAAAAAGATACAGGTACATGATCAAACATATGTCTAATTAACTTGCTGATTTGTGCTTAAAACAAACAAGAGCACAACCACTGAACTGCATACTGGTATAGCTCCATTTTAACTCAAATAGAATTGACAGCAATAATGATATAATTATGACACTGGAGATCACAAGCACTCACCATCGACCAATAGTTAAAAGATAAATATTGTAACGAAATCCCCTTTCATCAAGGGTCTATATTTCTAGTAATGCCACTTCACAAGCTTGTTCATCAATACACAAAAGGCCCATTCATCAAACCTAATTGTTCATCAGTACCTACTTGTTCATCTCGACCTCCTTTAGCTAATTCATGGAGGGAGTAGGTCAGTACACAAAAGACATGATTCCTAGGTGATAAAACAAAACCATCAACTAGCTACTGCTTCCCGGTGGCTGCAATCCTACGGGTAGTAATAAACCCAGCGCTTGATCGCCACGCGTAGCTCCTCCACCAAACGCTCGATCTGACATTTTTTTTAAATGCATTACAGAGACATGTACATCAAAATTTGCATATGGAACAAATAGAACATAGGGAATGAAGGGTAATACCTCAGCGTTCGGAGGGGCCCTATGGTTGATGGGCCTGCAGTGCTCATCATCGCTGTCAGCAGTGCAGTCCGCGAAGATCCTGACTCGCGGAAAGTTGAGCTCGTACGTCACCGCCTTGTCCCCTTTCTTCTGAATGAAGAAATGGAGACATGATTAATACTACAATTTGCAATAATTGTATATGGAATTCATATTGACATTAGTTGTCAGTTGACATTTCCATGATATGGTTTTCCGAAAAAACACAGAACAACATGCACATCCAAAGAAACAGGACAACATGCACATCCAAAAAACAGGACAACCTGCACATCCAAGCTAAAACAAGATGTTGATTAAAATTGGATCAAGACATGCACATGTAAAATTAGATCAAGAGGCCTACCATGGTTTGTTGAATAACAACAATAGCTATAACTTTAACTACATCAAAGACATGCCTTATTTAAACTACTGAAAGGATAACAACTAGAGTCTGCATCCTTGACTCCAGCCGGAACATCGGGGACGGGCTCCGGCCCATCCGCCGAAGCCGGTGCCGACGCTGCGAGGCCCCTCGCTAATGCCGACGCCGCGGGTCCCCTCGGTACCGCCGCCGCCGCATTCTCCGGGCGGCGCCTCGATGACCCCGCCAATGCGGGATTCGCTGCATGACGGCGCAGCGAAACCCTGGACTCCGTCGTCGACGATGAGTTCATCTACGCTCTGGTGGCCTGCGCTAGCTAGATGGGATCGCGGTGGGGTAGTGTGCAAATGCAAACTGATCGGAGTGGGATGGCGAGAACGAAGGGGCGGTGAGAAGGGCAGCGGTTCCTATATATGGGTAGACAATGAGAACGAAGGGGTGACGTTCCACAGAAGTCAATGTCGCGTGGACCCAGCCACTTTTTGGCCACATCAGAGAAACATCGGGTGATGGTTTAGTTCCCGAAAAGGTTTAGTTTCCATGCATGAGGAGAGAGATTTGATGTGATAGGTGAATAGTGAAGTTTGGAGAGAGAATATTTGGGTGACTCTAGGTGACCCCGGGAACTAAACAGGGCCGCAGAAAGGTTCACATTCAAATACAAATAATTACAAATACAACCAAGATTTTGGTTGCACTAAATGAGGTCAACTGGAAAAGTGATGAATACGAAAGTGTCATAACTCATCAAGATCTACGATCTTTATTTACGTCGTTTTGTCAAATTCCAAAGTGGTAATAACACGTAGTGGCAATTGACCATAAATGGGTGCAATAATAAGACTTAATAATTTACAACATAATTTAAAATTAGAACTGACCAAACAAAGTCATATAAAATCAGTTGTGATTATTTATTTTTTCAGATGAAATAGTTTCATTTTCATATGTTACATCACAGTGGTGCAATAAAATAAAATAATAAAGGAAATATCCAAAAATAGAGTGCCTAGGGTTCGAACCCAGATCCTTTGGTTCAACAGTTAAGCACCTCACCAATACACTGCGCATTAGGTTGTGATTGCATACAAATTTTTTGTGTACATTATGTACAAACAGTGGATTAGTCCAATCCCAACGTGCCACGTGACTGTATATGTAAGATCAAATAAGATGTGTACTACCACATTGTCAAATATTGTGGATATTGATGTCACTTAGTGCTTTACAGATAGACATTAGACACAATATCACACATTACAACAAAGTTCTCTAGCCATTCATCCTTCTTCTTCTTCATCCTCTAGCCATCACAAAGCTTGAATGCATCTTCTTCATATGTCCTAAAAGAACTCTTTGGCATCAAATTGTTGTCGCAGTAGACAAAAGATCGAGATAAATCATAAATCAATGCTTTCCATGAGATAGCTTGACATTTCCTCAAATGTTTGAAAAATGAAGCACGAGATTTGTGATTTGCGATTTTTTCAAATGAAATCATTTTGGGTATTAAAATCTTGTTTCAACTAGTTTTTTTAATACAAAATTTGAATAATTCCAACTTTTCCACATATGAATACGATTTTAGATACAATCTAAAGTTAGTAAGATAATTTTATTTTCATATGTTACATCACAGTGGTGCAACAAAATAAAAAAAGGAAACAACTAGTTCTTTATAATTTATTATTAGAACTGACCAAACAAAGTCATATAAAATCAGTTGTGATTTGTTATTGTTTCAGATAAAATAGTTTTATTTTCATATGTTACATCACATTGGTGCAGTAAAATACAATAATAACAGAAATACCCAAAAAATAGGTTTACCTTTTTGCTGCATGCAGAAAAAAAACCATCAAATTTGGTCACCCATTGAGAATTCTATACATGTTTGAAAATTTTAGTTCGGATCGAGAATACATATTAAGCAATTGATCAAAACATCATGAACACATGATATATCTTTGGGGCCGGCAGGTGGGACCTGCGTGTCAGCCGCACATCGCCTCCTCGCGAGGAAAACGCTTCCTCCAAAGCGCGTCGCGAGCGTGTCGGTGTCGGCCCAATTCAACGGCGTGTCGGGCAGATATGAAAACGCAAACGAGAAAGACGCCTCCTGATCCACTTATCTCGTCCCTTCCGTGTGGGCCCTTGGTACTGGGCCCCATGTCAGTGCCTGGCGATGGTAACAACTGCATGCGGTCAACTTTTTAGCGCATTTGACCACTAATTAGGAGTATTAAACAAAAATTAGTTTACAAAACTACCTCCACAACTGTAGCATTACTGTAGAAAATCATGGATTATTTATGCTCATTAGATTCTTCGTGCAAAGTTGCACTCATCTGTAAAAAGGTTTACACATAGACTCCATACATGCATGATTCCTTTCCTGAAAATTTTTGGGGAAGAATCTAAACATAGCCGCGCCGTATTCCCCCTTTTGTCTCTTGCCTTCTCGCAGAAACCGTCCCATCAACATCGCCCGTTTCCTATTTGACAGCCGGACCCACATGTCATTCTTATATCCAGAAAGGTTTTCACATTCAAAAATAGACAAATACAACCAAGATTTTGTTTCACTCAATGAGGTCAAATGGAAAAATGTTGAATAACAAAGTTTCATAACTCTTCAAGGTCTAAAATATTTATTTAGGTCGTTTTGTCAAATTCAAAAGTGGTAATAACATGTAGTACAAATTTGACAAGTCTATGGCATAGCTTCTTATACCATGTGAATGAATAAATATTGTAGTACAAATTCCATAGTTTCAATATCCAGAATTGAGCATGTGGGACCCACTGCATGCGGCAGGAGGGAAAACTTCAGCACTATTTTTTGCCAAAAAATTTTTTCCCAGCGCGCCAGATTAACACCCAAGTTAAATATCGCCTCAGAACTTTTTCAGCCAAAAAAATTTTCACATCCCACCATTACCACCAGTTTAAATAAGGCATCCTCATCCCACGTCCCCCTAAACCTCGCGCGGCGGCGGCGACCATAGTTATTGAATCTGGTCTTCTCGGGAAGGCGACGACGAGGGGAACGTGGAGGACGGTTCCTCGATCTCTGCCCTAGCGCACCTCGAGGCCATCCATGGCCAGCAATGGAGAACCCGTGGAACAACGAAATGGGCACGATGTCATCAACCTTGAAGTTGACCTTCATAATGTCAGGTGCGTATCGGCCGCTTCGCTCTACACCTTCTTGATGAGTTTCCTGGCTTTTATGATAAAATTGTGTGCAGTAGTTACATTGTTCCCTCCATGCAATCGATTAGATATACCTCTAATCCCATCTAGGGTTCTCACTTGTCAACGAATCGTTGACGTGTCGTTCTTATATATATTGGCACACCTTATACAAGTCACTCAGTTAGGCACCAGGGAAAATTTGATTAAGCCCGTGATGTTTTGTCACATGTTTGTCCATTAATCTCATTTGTTTTTTTAGAGTTCGAAGGAAAAATGCCCTAGCACACGTGTTTCTCCATTTTGTACCTTCATAGAGGACAATCACCAAAACTTGTGGAAATAGTCAGTGATAAGCCCTATAGCTATGGTGTGTGTCCCCATTGTGTTTGTTTTATACTCCGTTGGAGCTCGGAAATTGGTCTGTAACGACCGCCAACACCCATCTATCACTTAAACCCCTAGATGAAAGGATCTCAAACATAAACTCCCAATATGTGCTCATGCAGGTCTATATCTATCTAAAAAATTTTAACACAAAGTAATTGTCGTTGTGAAACTGAATAGGCATTGTACTATTTGACCACTACATATTTATTTTTCACATACTTCCAACTAGTATATATATACATATATGCATACACCAAGTTTTCCATGCTGCCGTATTAATATTTATGTGCACGTGTAGAGAAACCGAATATACAGGTGAGGTGTGGACTGTACTAGTCGAAAGCCGTGGGGAAGGAGTACAATACTTCTCTTATCAATTGGACAAGGGTGTTATAGACTTTAGTGCCCTGGCAGATGTTAGAGAATCGCTTGGATTTGAGCAGCGGGACTACACGTACTACATGAAGAGAAATGAAGATGATACCAGTACAGCGAGTCCTATAGAAATTAAATCTAAGAAAGATGTACTGCAAATGATTCAGTATGTGGATTCAACCAATGAGAGGAAATTAAGGTTGGTCCTATCGAAAACTGCTGTTGATGCAGGGGCGGTTAGTGTTACACCCTTTAAACGACAAAGGGGGCATGAGCCTAATGGTGCTGATGGTTCTTTTTCTGATGATGAAGAGTACTTTTATCTTGATGAATACAAAAATTGGCTTGAAAAACAAGACGACGAATGTGGTACGTATGTTGATTGTTCTACACTAGCAACATGTAGCCTTGACTGCACATTATTCTCATACCAGTGTTTCTAATTAATTTGCAGACCTTCACGATGAGTTGGACTCTCGTCACGCGTTCCTGAGAATGATTGCTCGGTTAACTAGTATCAGAGCTATCAAAGGAGTTAGTAAGTCCTTTATCCTTGTCGACTGCAGCTTATTTGTGATGAAAAATGTGAACCTACTAAGTACATGTGTTTTTAGGGGCGTTTGATAAAGCTCAAGCTAAACCTATAGAAGTAGTCGTACTCCAACAAGATGAGAGCAATGACAGCAGCCCGACGCCGCCACCAGAAACTATGCAACCACCACAACTTCCATCGCATGCTAGGAGACCAAGGAAGACAAAAGGTTATAGAGCCCTACACCTCCAGAAACTTCACTCTTTGTTTTTCATTGGTTTCTACAACTGCTATTGTTCAGCAGTGAATGTTATTTTCTCTGGTGTGAATGCAAGTAGGTGGCAAGCCAGTTGGCCGTGCAACCCTAAAAGGGTTATCTTCAGTTGCCAAGAGATCAAGATCTGGCCGCGAAAAGATGAAAATCCAATTTTCGTCAAAGTTGGGTGGTCCCTATGGAGAAAATAGACGTACCTTTGTTGATGATATTGTTGTGAATACTAGGGCGAATGCTCCACTAATTGGAGTCCGATATTGGAGTGAAGTGCTTCTAGTAGTCAAGAATGAATCGTAGAAGCTGTAATGGTAAGTCACTGTCCACCACATGCACCTTGTTAATGTTATATAGCAGATGTGTTCCCTCTTTGTTGTTCGTATCTAGTGTTATGATTGAATCGTGCATGAATACAAGTTTCCTTCCCACCAGGAAACATGGGATTTTGAGGGCATTCAAAATAGTTAGCTACTATAACTAGATCCTCATTGGCCGCCGGTCATAATGTATTCGGCCTTTTGGTTAGTAGCCTGTGTGGTCAAAGGTGTGGAGCATACTCATCAGTAACTGATCATGACGCCTGAGACCTCCAATTGGACACATTCCTGTGCACATGAACTGATCTCTCTCCATAACCACCGGCAGACCGAGCATAGGCTTCTGCATGTTCTCCCACGCAGAGATCTCTATGAGGCCTACGTGTGCCATCATCCCTGTCTTGAGAAGAATATCTAGAAACAGGATCAACATCCAGTGTGGTATATTTATCATACCAGTGATCCCTTGAAGTGCTACGCTTCATTGTGTCGACATCTTCTGATGTTCTTGGATAGGAAGGGGGGCCATGCCTTCTACTGGTACCTTGTTCATGCCTTCTCGTGTAGGAAGGAGAAACACACTTTTGACTAGTTCTGTATTCACCATCCTCAAGATTGGTTGAAGTTGTATGCCTTCTACCGGTACCAAATTCAGCTGGAGAATATGATGACTCCCGGCCTTGCTGCCTCCAAACATCATGATCATTCCTGGAGGATTTAACATGGCGAGGCGGTTCATATCTGTGTCCATTGTTGGCTCCAGAATAACTGTCACGGTAGTCCATCCTTTGCCTTTCTGGTGAATGCTTCCTTGATATCCTTTGAGAATTGGTCTCAACTGGCTCCTCTCTTCTATCTGATGCCGTCCTCTCTCTGTGCTTGTATTTAGATGTGCCTGCTTCTGTATTTCTATTAGAATACACCTCCATCCAACAACAGTACAGGTCAAGTTGAACCTAGGGTCAATGAGGTCGGCACTGCTGCAATAACGTTAGTGCAGAATCAAGGCACAACAAACATGGTAACGACTGTAACAACTGTACTTCGATTTGGAGGCTGGCTACCTTGGAAACTGGGAAGAAATTTAGGCAGAATTTCTCTCTAAGAGTTTCCCAACTCCCTTCCATAGTGCCGACAGACAGAGAGTACCATTTCTTTACTCCTCCCGTCAATGAGAACGGGAATAGCTTCCATTTGAGTGTCTCTTGTGACATGCCCGCAATGATGAGACACGAATAGAGTTGCTCAAACTCACGCAAATACGTGTATGGACTCTCGTCACGCGTTCCTGAGAATGATTGCTCACGAACCATGGCTATGAAGCCGGGACGTAGCTCATAGCTGGGTGTGGATATGGGATGTGATGATGGTGGTGGCTCCAAACAATCACCCTTTGGAGCCGAGTGTTGGGGTAAGGTAAGAGTGGTGGAATCCATATGGATGGTGGATGGTGGTGGGATACACGAACAACTTGGGTTCGGAATCAGAACAGCTACCGTTCCCCGGCAACGGTGCCAGAAAGCTTGTTGGCACTCCTTACGGCCTACAGATAAATCCATAAGCGGACGGATACCGGTGTAGATTTCACCCGGGAGTATTCCAAGGTATCAATTTCCACGGAGAACGAGAAGTGGACTAATTCTAAACTAAGTTGTCCTAGGTAATGTAATGGAATGAATAGTATGGATGAAGTGGATGACAACAACAAAGAGAGAAGAGGAGTGATAGGAGGGTAGAGAGGGTACGAGTCTGATAGAGGTATTCTACTAATTGATCGAGTAGATCAGAGGATACAGATAGATACTTGCTTCGGGATAAAGGAACCCGTGACACACAGAAAGAGATGAGAAGGGGTGCCACCAATTCATAACTGGGGGATCCTACAGACCGGAACTAACGTGATGGACTATTGTTGGCGGTCGTTACGGACCGATTTCCGACCTCCAACCGAGTATAAAACAAACATAATGGAGACACACACCATAGCTATAGGGCTTATTACTGACTATTTCCACAAGTTTTGGTGATTGTCCATTGTGCAGGTACAAAATGGAGAAACACGTGTTAAATGGGGCGGAAGCGACCGATTCGGCCGAACGACACGATTCGGCCGGTTACCCCCCTTAGCCGTGTACGACACCGGGAGCCGTCTACTTCAACAATGACCAAGCAACAACGACGTACGACACGTGGACGACCGCTACCTCTTCCTGGGTCAATACAACATGAAAGCCAAGTACCAGAACCCAGCCCAGGAGGTCCAGAGGATAAGGCGGTGCAGCAGGGGTAGGCCCGGGCCTCCGGCCCAGTTCGGCCGAATTCTGGCTTTCGGCCAAACCGACCCCAGCACGGCATCGCCTCCCAGAGACAAATCCAGGCCGTAGGAGCTCGGGTCGGTGGATCCACCGGTTCGGCCGAACTCCTCAGTTCGCCCGAACCGAGGATTTCGCCCGAACGGCCCGGCACCGCCTCCTGGTGCCTTGGCCACTGCTCCACTGCTCCACCGCCTTGGTCCACTATAAATATGAGCTCCTGGTCACCTGCAAAGACACACAACACAAGAAGAAGAGAGTAGGCGTCGCTAGGTTTCGCCACTCATATCAGTAGAAATAGGGAGAGAGGAGAGGTGAGCGTCCCGAAGAGGGGCCGACGCTGCTCCACTACTGCACCGCCTTGGTCCACTATAAATATGAGCTCCTGGTCACCTGCAAAGACACACATCACAAGAAGAAGAAGAGAGTAGGCGTCACTAGGTTCCGCCACTCATATCAGTAGAAATAGGGAGAGAGGAGAGGTGAGCGTCCCGAAGAGGAGCCGAAGTGTCGGCCCCTCTTCAAGCTGTACCTCTACGAATGCGGCTCTGCTTCGAGTAACATCCGGGTCTTGTCTGGTAACTCTTGTATCTCTCTCTGATTAATTGAGCATTCAGTTCTAACTTTTATATGCTTGCTGGTTCTTCGTTCAATGCTTAGTTGAATGGTATAACTGTATACTGGTTGCTTAGCTTGGGTGCTTATCTTACTATACGGACCAAGAGATGGCATGACAAAAGGATCAAGGTCAAAACGTTCAAGCCGGGAGACAACGTTCTCGTCTTCAATTCCCGTGTCAAGCTTTTTGGTCACGGGAATTTAAGGAGCAAATGGGACGGCCCGTTCACAGTGATTAACGCTGCACCTCCCGGGGCTGTCACATTGCAAGACAAGGATGGGAATGCCTTCAAGGTTAACGACAGCGTTTGAAGATCTTCCTAGAACCTGAGCCTCCGCCGCTCGACAACTTAGATGTTGTCGAGTTTGTAGAACTCTGAAAACCATCCACGGACTTCTGGCCCAATCCTTCATCTCCAAACTTTTCGGGCCAAAACCTCCTAAACTTCGAAGATCCACAACCAAAGAATCAAAACCTGACCTGGCCCGCACCCAGAGGGACCCAGGGGCCAGTTCGGCCGAACTGGGCCCTTCGGGCGAACCAGCTGGTTCGGCCGAAGGCTAGGGTTCGGCTGAACCGAGCTCCCAAGCCCCTCGCGCGGATATGCTCTCCCAATCTCATCTACGGTTGGTGCTATCCCCAGTCTTGCAAGGGAAACGTCGGGAAACTTGTTTTTTCGATCAGAAATCCCCGATAAAACCCGAAGACCCTCTGTCGAATTTCTCATCTCATCTACAAACTCTCTAGCCCATATGCACAGCCACCATGCCTTCCTCTTCATCCAAGGCTGCATCCTCGGCTAGGGGCTCAAGCCCCGCTAGCCGGAACGGCGAGTCCTCGTGGCATGAGCAAGCCTACCGCATCTCCGACATCGACTCGGTTGACGAGGGGAGGCGCGGGAGGACGCCCTCTCGCAACTCTACGCCGCGTCCCGACTCCCCGCGCCGTGCTGCTATAGAGGAGCTCCTTGCTCCTCTAAAGGGAATCAAGAAGCCACCACTCTCGCCATCACCAAGGCCCAACACGGGGCAGCTGCGCCTAAGATCGTCATCTCCTTCGAGGGTGCCGAACTTCAGTTCGATGGTGCCCAAGGAAGAGGATGAGAAGGCACCGGAGTACAAGCCGAACGTCCCGCTGCGGTTCACCATTAAGGGTGAACGCACCGCTATGGGATACGGCAAGGTTCTCGTCCCGCAGCTGAACCGGGACGAGCTGGGGCTGGCGGAGTCATCCCAGTCCTCTCCTCCATGGCGCCACCCCAGAGTCCGGCGCCATAGGCAGCCCCCATCCATCAAAGGGCTGCCCGGGGACATGGAGTTCTTCGAGGAGGAGGACGGCGAAGAAGAGGAGGAGAAGCCGCCCACCATGGAGAGTCTGAAGGAGGAGCTGGCGCTGGCGCAGAAGAAGATCAACCACCTGGATGAGAAGGTGGCGGAGGGCGAGCTCGCACGTCTGGAGTGGGAGGACAAGATGGAAGTCCTCTGTAGGGCCTTGTGTGCGAAGCTCAAAAGGCTTTTCAAGGCCACGTGACACGAGCATCTCTATGGACCACCCACATGCAGAATAATGCCCGCGGCCGTCTCGTTTTTAGATAGAGCACCGTTAGTTTAGTTAAAATTTGGTTTGCTAGTTGTTTGATTCATTTATTTCTTTAGATCAATGTTTAGGGTGCTCTAAGTTTTATTTCCCTTCCAAATATTTGTTTCCAATCTTAGTTTGATGAATAAATAAAGTTAGAATTGTCTGCAAAGAAAAGAATAAAAAAATTGTTGCTCCGGTTGGTGCATTTGAGCTAACCGGAGATTGCCCAGTCTAACAGAAAAGAAATTTGAGTACAGGAACGACACAGAAGAAACAGGAAACGGGGACGAGCACCGAGGCCCGTTCGGCCGAACCAGGTGGTTCGGGCGAACTGGCCAGTTCGGCCGAACCAGCCCGGCTGCCCCCCTCCACGCACTTGCACGCTGGTTTGCACCTTCTCCCTCTGTTCCTTTTCACATCAATTAAATGAAACGAACTCGGTTATTCTCTCATGCCATGGAATTTCCTATTGCTTGTTTCAAACCAAGTATCTAATGCCTATGAAATATCTCATGATTTTGGTACTGACAGTAGATGTGTATAAGAGACAGCCCGAGATGCGGCCATATGTGTTCCCAGGAAGTCATTACACATATAGCAAACAAATTTGATAATAGAACACAATGCTCGAATAATATAAAAGGGGTTTTACATCGGAGTTTGATTCAAACATAAAGAAAATTATAGCGGAAGACTCTAAACAGAACTATCTCTACTCTTGACGAAACGAGGCCGATGTCCACAACTCCACAGGGACACTGACTGGTTGAGCACAGCTAGTAGAAAGGCAGATCTTCAGGAAATTCGACGGCAGCAGCTCCTTCTAATCCTTCTGTTACCCATCCGGGATTTTGCCCAAAAATAATAACAACAGCAAGTGTAAGTAACAAAGTTACTTAGCAAATACAGCATAGTTAATGAAGGCTAAAAAGTAAGGTTTGACTCAGCTGAACTGCATTAGCAAATTTTAGTTGGCTGATTTTAGACTGTTTCGAGGGTACCATCGAAGGATGATCTCGAGGGTAGCATCGAAAATGATTCCGAGGGTCTCTTCGAGAGTATTCGAGGGAGTCTCGAATGTAGTCGGAGATAACTCGAGGGTATAACTAATTCTGCTTTTGCATTACTTTTCAGCGATTGGACGCCATTGACCCCCTCGTGCTGCGGCGACGGGCGTAAGTCAGTCTCGGTGCCTCGGGTCATGCTGCCTAGGTTGTACCATAACGACTGCCTGTTCTGTTAAAGTGTCTTGTGAAAAGCCTCGTAGCGTCCCTATGCAGTCACACCTCGGAAGTGTTGATGTGCGTGGTTGGGTGCAAAGTTCCTTTGAACTTTTACGCGACTGGTGGTAAAGGGCGAAACCTCTGCAGAGTGTATAATCTATCATGATAGCCTTGCTCAGGGTCACGAGCGGCCTAGATCCTTTTTGATTAGAAGATGCTGTTTATTATTTCTGTTTAATGTCTACTTCTACTTTATTAATTGGGAAAATTTAACCGGGATTCACCTAAATGTTATACCCTCGAGTTATCTCCGACTACATCCGAGACTCCCTCGAATACTCTCGAAGAGACCCTCGGAATCACTTTCGATGCTACCCTCGAGATCATCCTTCGATGGTACCCTCGAAACAGACTAAAATCAGCCAACTAAAATTTGCTAATGCAGTTCAGCCGAGTCAAACCTTACTTTTTAGCCTTCATTAACTGTGCTGTATTTGCTAAGTAACTTTGTTAATTTCACTTTATATTTTTATTATTTTTGGGCAAAA
>OAMR01000728.1:383657-402309 GCA_900205405.1 Echinochloa crus-galli
CTATCAATTACCCAAATTTACTCTGCAAATTGAGTGGGTATGAGGATTTGCGGGGCTTACCTCAGTGCCCCGATGTAGAGGGAGCTCCAGGGAGGCTTGCTGGCCGGTGGAGGAGGCAGGAGAGGCGGTGGCAGAGCAGAGGCGGTGAGATATTCATAAGAGCCACCTACAATAACATTTGGACACTTTACTTTTACCACTCAAGTGCAAACTTTGATCTATCCATGCTTTTCGGTTAAATTTCTCCGTAATGACAAACTTCTTGTATCAAAAGAGACTTCAACTATTAGGTCAAAATAACCCATACCACCTTCCAACCGGGTATATTTATGTTCACAGTATATTTATTTAATTGATGTTGGCACTCTTTTATGTGAGTCTGATAAAAGTTACGAATTGTAATAGCATCATATTATGTTTTTAGCGACAGGGACCATGATTTGACAAACCAGAGAGTTTAGAGATTCCCTTTTTGTCACGTTGGTTTCTTAGTGGCCTTCCTATAATGATTTTGGACAAGTTTTCTGTTTCTATGAAGGAAAAAGAAAACAAGATGACATAACTATTAACATGATGGTTCATGTAATTATGGTCAATCATAGGGGCGATATCAATACTTGTGCTACTAAAAAGGTCTCAAATGCATCTTTTTCTAAGAAAAGAGTGGAAGTGCATAATATTTATTTTTTGCGCAAAAGTGCATAATATTCGTATAGAATGATTCTTACCACTGTAAAACATCATAGCAGGCTACAATAAACATCATAATAATTGATATTTCCAGCGCTCCTGACTAACTTGATTCTCCTTTTTTCTTTCAGCTGGATGCTCCTCTGCTTTCGATGTCAAGAGGACCACCGCTGTGCGTGCCTACTTCAACAACCGTGGAGCACGTCATCGATCTCCTCCTCAGGGAGAAATCCGAGATGGTGGTCGTGGTGAAAAGCGGTAACATGTACGAAGGCAGCTACACATCCAGCTCGAGGCCCTTGGGGGTTTTCTCCCTCTCCATCCTGTGGAACTTCACCGGCGACTACTCATCCGACATCCACGACGCCGGCGTCCCCTGTGTCCCAGCACTCAAGCAAGACGCTGAAGCCTGCAACTGCGGCTGATCCCGCAGCTAGTTTTGTGCGGCGCGCGTTACTCCTTTTCCCTTACAGTGACACCGGATCCTAACAGAACAGTCGTGTAATGGTCCTATCGTTTCCAGTTCGACAGGCGGAGCGAAAAAGTCGTGGCCAAGCTAGGAAGCCGCTAGGCTTGATCCTGACCTGTGGATGAGCATGATGTTTTCTGATGCACGGGAGCAAAAGTGACAGTGGACCCGAGATTCTCGCGCAGCCTTCGGTTGAAGGCCGGCGCCCGCCACCGCGCCGGGATGGTCCTGGCCGCTGGCTGGTTTGGTGGCCTCTCCCCGCTCTCACCACTCACCAGGCTGCGGAGATGGACCCTTGCATCTGCCATTCTTTTAGTCTCCTGAACGCATAGAATATTTACACGCCTCCTAATTGCTACCTCGGCTATCTCTCGTAACTTACCCGTTAGAGACCCTACGTTCCAACTACCCACCCGAAACCTAGTTGGCTCGGCTAGCTTCCTTGCCCTTCGCACCCGTCGAGGGAAGTGCAAAGACCCTTGCTCATTTTTCACTACACCCGGGCGTCGATGTAGCGCGCCACTAAGGAAATGACGACCCGGTCCTTGCTCACTTGACACCGTGCCCAGACCACGACACGGCGCGTCTCGGGGGAGACGGCCCGGCCCTTGCTCATTTAACACCATACCCGGGTTCCGATATGGCGCGTCGCTAAGAGGGTTACGCCCCAAATGCAAAGTAACTCATGAGCTAACAAATTTTGTATAGAATAGATAAACTCATAGAGAATGCTGCCCCTGACGGCAATAGCTAACAAGAATTGATGGTTATGCGCTGAGAATTTCTAGAGAAATGAAGAGAATTATCTCAGCACTCAAAATTTATGCTACCAAAAAATGTCTCAGGACTGAGCACATAAATAGAGAAGATAAATCCATAGTTATGCACTCAGAATTTCAGGTAACATTGGGTGCTTGTGATTTTCATAACACTTCAGCTCAAAGAATTATCTCAAAAGAGGGGATGAAACACGTTACAGCTGATGTTGAATACCTGGTACTCTTCCCATATATGGATTCTTGTTCTCTACCGGCATGTACCAGCCAGCATCCAAAACCTAAAACAAGGTAGATTGCTGTCAGAAAACATGTCTTTCTGTAATGCTAATTCTTTTTTTGCGCTGTCAAAAAACAAAGACTAAGCAGAGCACAAAGTTCCATACTATATACCTGTACAATGCTAAAATCTATAACTAGGGTTTCCTAAATTTCATGTTATCCGACTTCACTAGGATTATGAGGATAAAACAATTGTAGCTACAAAATTAGATCAATGGTAACCCAATTTGGGTACTAGCAGGTACGCACATGAACTTTGAGAAATAAGAGATTGAATAAAAAATCTCAGCAAAAAATATTTATCATTGATATGTAAACGAAAATGTCATCACCTAGGTTTAGTGATCCTCCGATTACTCTTGATTTCATAAACAAAATTGCTGCAGAAAGACAGATAGGGAGGACATAGATCAGGATCCTCCAACTCCAATTACACGTCCATCTTGATTTCAGAAACAAAAAATGCTGCAGAAAGACAGGTAGGGAGGATATAGATCAGGGAGGACGCTTGGCCCAAGAACACTGCAAAATAGATCGGTGATGGGAGAAGTGTTTGATTTGCATCATACCTGGCGACGCTATGAAGACGACCGACAGATAGGATCTCCTGGTACCTAGGGGAGGGCATCGCCGCGAGGAAGATGCTTGCCAACCAATCTGCCCGTGGCCTAGGAGCATTGCGAGAGAGACAAGTGATGGGGAAAGGGTTTAATTTGCATCGTACCTGGTACGGTGATGCCGCGCGTGAAGATGACCAACGCATCGGAGGCGGCGTATGAGTCGCCGATCTGCTAACACGAACAGATTAGATCAAGGGAAGGTCGACGAGGGGTGGCCGGTTGGTTGTTTTAGATCGTGGAGGAGTGATTTTAGGGTAGCAGCGACCCAGCGGGGTGCTTTCTATATATTTACTCTCGGTTCATATTTTTAAATTGATAAATAGATAACAACACTTGAAGCCTATGTAACTAGCCTTGTATCCTAGTGGTAAGGCACCCGTTGGACATGGGTGAGGTCAAGTGTTCGAATTAATGTTAGACCACGATTTTCTCCTTTACACATTTTTTGATTTTTTTCCCATGTTTTTTCCCATATATGATTTTTAATTTATTAATTGTGACGAATTTGTTAAAGTGTGGAGAGAATGAAAGGAATGAATGATTCTCTTGATTTGAACAGTGAATGTTTACATATATATATATACAAGCCCAAGAGGCAAAAGCCCAAGGAGCATGGGTTGCCACCCGAAGGGACATATCCCTTCGAAGAGGCCCTTTGACTAATACAATTGATCACTAATATACTAAACTATATTATTCGTAACAAAATTCACTTATTAATTTGCTCTAGCACTACCATATACAAATTTGATTTGGCCTATGAATAGAATTTTTTCATTCAGCTGGAAATCATTATATTTAAAATATTTTAAATGTTTACTTATATTATGATTTGTTATTTTTTTATTTTTTCCCATGTTTTTTCTATATATGATATGATGATTTTTAATTTATTAATTGTGACGAATTCACTTATTTGATCTAAGCACTACCATATACAAATTTGATTTGGCCTATGAATAGAATTTTTCCATTCAGCTCTAAAATCATTATATTTAAAATATTTTAAATGTTTACTTATATTATGATTTGTTATTCTTTGATTTTTTCCCATGTTTTTTCCATATATGATATGATGATTTTTAATTTATTAATTGTGACGAATTCACTTATTAATTTGCTCTAAGCACTACCATATACAAATTTGATTTGGCCTATGAATAGAATTTTTTCATTCAGCTGGAAAATCATTATATTTAAAATATTTTAAATGTTTACTTATATAATGATTTGTCATGTAGAAAGCTAATAATTTCATTTGAAAGCATGGTAATGTTTTAAATATATTTTGACGTATATTGATAAAAATTACTAATTAATAAGTTATTGACTATCCATAACCTGCAACAATGGTTTTATTTGGAAGCACGGAAAAACTTTAATATTGTTGGATTTGTACTCATTCAAAGGAAGATGACAAGAAACATCAGATTGATAGTGACATCCTTATATTGCAAGTTTGCAATCTCCGCGATATTTGCCTGCGCCGTCTTCTTCACAGCTGCCAACGGCCACTGTTGCACGACCAGGTCCTCTAGCGTGGTCTGGCTATGAATCAGCACCGGGGCCGCTGCCGCTCCAGCTTGGCCGGCTGGGTCTGGCACCGATGACACTAGCTACCGCTCCTGCTCGGCAGGTAGGATAATCATATCTTATACTATTTTTGAACTCGTATGCACCTCAAATTTGGACACAACCAGCCTTATGTTTACTATAATATTAGAAAAATACGAGTTTACATTAGCAATCGTAGCCGCAGGACTTGAGTTCGATCCCTGCTTGCGCTGCGTTTTTTATGAATTTCTGTGCACTACGCATAACGACGATAAATACAAAAGTGTTCAATACCAAATAAATGAACACATGAATACATAGCGCAGTGGTAAGGCGTGGGATGTATTTTTCTATGACTAGGGTTCAAATCCTCGTGGAGCATTTTATATTAGAATTTTTTTGGTTTTTTTCTGTCAACTGGTGACGTGGCTCAGGTGGCCGGCGGGTGTGGCATGGGCGGCCGGGTGACGTGGCTCGGGTGGCCGACGGGCGTGGCACGGCGGCTGGGTGTCGTGGCTCAGTGGGCCGGGTGACGTGGCTCGAGTGGCCAGCGGGCGTGGCATGGGCGGCTGGGTGATGTGGCTCAGGTGGCCGGCGGGTGTGGCACGGGCGGCCGGGTGACGTGGCTCAGGCGCAAGTTTTAATGTACAAAATAAAATTAACGTCAAATATTTTCAAAATCACTGAAGTAGTCCACTGGTTAGGTTGTAGCGTCTGTGCATCTTAGGTCTCATGTTCAAGTTCTTCTAGTGCACAAATTTTCGTGACCATTTTGTTCCATATTTTTCATGATGACAAACTGAAAAACATCATAAATACAGATTTCTTGTAGTGGGTAACATGCAAATAATAATAGTTCATATACCAAAAAAATCATAGAAAATAGACTTTATATTGTTGCGTAGGAGTTTCAAAAGGTTCTAATTGATAACTATTTTTCATAGTTTAAATGGTTTTCTGTGTGCTCATCAAACTCAACAATATATAAATTTGGTCAGGAAATTCAATAGATGGACATGGAAACATATTTTAGATCCATAAGCTTCTCCCATGAAAGTTTCATATGATTTTCACAAAATATGACTATATATACCAATTATAATTTTTATTTCTGGATTAAAAATAGAATAGATGAAACGTCCATGTGTTGTGTCATAGGGAAGTAAGCACATGGCGACACGTGGCGGGATACTGCCTCTCACGTCGCTGCGGATCCGCAGCTTTCGGTCTATGTATATTAAGAAATTTACATACTGTAGTCACTGATAAACGAGTTGTCTAGTGGCATGGGTGCTGCTCTCAAACTGTAGGGTCCCATGTTCTATGCCACCTGCGCCCATCTTTTTTTCGAGATTAAATTTACTTTTGGCACTCCCAAAGGGAATTCAGATAAATACGTTCGTACAGATTTCTTTCTTGTGAAATAAGGTCTTGGGTTCAAACTAATTATCTTACATAGGCTGATATATTTTTTAGATGTAATAGAATACATTTAAGTTTTCTCATAGAAGTTTCAAAAATTTTGGAACTAATTTACTATTTTCTATATGTTAAATAGATTTCTATTTGATTATCGAAATTACTTTCAAATTGAATATGTGTGCATTTAATAATATATAAAAAAATTACAAAAAAATCATACGTATACTCATATGTTCCATTCTAACATTTATAGATCTTTTGTCTATTGTACGTACAGTACAAGCACCAATTTTACTTATTTGCTATAAGCACTACATATACAAATTGATAGCTACCACTTGTATGTACACATGATTTTGATGTGCTGGCCACTAACCAAGAACCTACACCTATGTGAGATGAAAGCGACAGCGATGTGGCCAAACTACACCAGGAGGGCCCACTAATAGGTAGCTAACTGCGCATAAGAACATAAAAGTGTTTGAATGATGCTACCCAACACTAACAAAGTAGTGGTGTAGTGGTAAGTCATGCATTAGTGCAATCATGAGGTTCTTAGTTCAATCCCTTCATATAATGCCTTTTATTTGTTTATTTATACTTTGTTATCATTAACGGGTCATTTTTCCACCAATTCAAACTTCATTTCCCAAATTACAATCATATCTATAAATTTGGTTAGAAAATTTTGGAACTTGACTCGATAACATAATTTGGGTTCATAAGATTTGCAAATGGTTTTTATAAAGGCAAACTAAATATTGTTATGAAATTAATATATTTTTAGATTGTTTTATATAACTTAAAGTCATAATTTTATCTACTTTCTTACTCATTCATTCCTCAAACTTGAATACATACTTATATTTAGTCTCACATTACATGTGAATCGACATTGACACATTTGTAGTAACCCAAAAAACCGTTGTAATAGGGCAATCATATTGCATCCATTTAGGTTTCTCGTAGCAATAAAAAAATCACAATTGCAACACCAAAGAAGGTTTTTGCAACCCTAAAAAGTTGTTGCAATAGGCACAAGCTATTGCATCTACATTAGAGTTTGTGTTGCAATAACCATCTATCAATCGCAACACAACTGAAATTTATTGCAACATGAAAAAAATGTTTGTAAAAACACCAACCAAAAGCAACCATTTCAAATATAGTTGCAATAATATCATATTATTGCAACGAAAATATAGTGCTATTGCAACTCCAAAGTGACGTAGCAATAACTATAAATAATTGCAACCAAGGTCCAATATAGTTGCAATAACACACCTCTATTGCAACCAAAAGTCACACCTAATGCAACACTTTTAGTTCGTTGCATTATAGGACCATATTGCTACCATTTTGTATAAAAGTTGCGATATGACCCCCCTATGGCAACCAAAATAGTGGCATTGCACATGTGTAGCGTGGCAATAGCCAAGAAACCTTGTAGTGCTCTCTCCCTATTTCTACTAATACAAGTGGAAAACTAACAGCGCTTCGCCAGCACTCTATCTCTTGTGTTGTGTGTCTTTGGCAGGTGCTGGAGGTCTCCATTTATAGCAAGGAAGGACGGTTTGAGGTGGAGCAGCGGCCAAGCAATCTCAGGGGCGGTGCCGGGCAGTTCGGCCGAATATGCCGGTTCGGGCGAACTGCCATCTGGCACCGCCTCAACTTCTACGGCCTTGATCTCTCCTCTAGGATGGTTCTGAGGTGGTGGAGCCAGTTCGGGCGAACGGGGGGGTTTGGCCAAACCCGGGATGTTCGGCCGAACCACCCTCTGCACCGCCTTCGCTCCTCCCACGTGCTGGATCACTTCCTGGGTCGGTTGGCAGGTCGGTTCCTCGGTCTGGGCTGAGCTGGAGGCCTTCTGGTGGACTGGCAGGCTTCGGTCGAGATGGAATTGGGCCTCTCCCATCTTCCAGTCCATTGGGTTCATAGACAGAGTTCGGTCGAATCTCGGGATTCGGCCGAACACATCTTTTCTTATGCTTTTTGCCTCAACTCAGGTCGTGTGTCTCCTGGAATCGAATAAACACCAAAACTCATAGAAATGGTTAGAAATAAGTCCTATAGCTATGGTGTGTGATTCCATTATGTTTATTTTATACTCGGTTGGAGGTTAGAAATCAGGCCATAACGACCGCCAACACCAGTCACGAGGGGACGAGCTAGGCGTGACGCCGGGCTCGCCACCTCACAGGAGCCAGAGGAAGCACCACAGATGCTGCACCGACACACGTCCGCATTCGATGCCACCTACGACATGTACACCGGTGCTGGGACGTCCGGAGCAGGAGGCTCGGGACAACACCAGGAACCGAACTACTTCGCCTCAGGACGCTGGGACTATGGCCAGAGCACGGACTCTGAGTGGTCTGGGAGCTGGTATGCAGGAGGGTACAACAGTGCCTTCCAGCCATACAATTCCGGATACTCACAGTCCGCGCGCTTCGACTACGATCGGGAGCTGTCCTACATCTCTGATCGAGTCGACCTCATCGACGACCGTACTCGAGATTCCAAGACATGCTAGCCCGCCATTCTCAATACCACCAAGAGAATAGCAGGATGGTAGCGTCCATCCAGCAAGACGTCCACGAGCAGGCAGACCAGTTGAGTCAGTACCTTTCAAGGCTTAATCCCTACTAGTAAAGAGTCCAAGCTTGGGGGAGGACCCCCACCGGGTACGTCCCGACTTACCCAGCACTTTGGTCATTCAATTACATTTCCCTTTTCATTTCCCTTCATGTTTTATTCTGCATGTAAAAAAATTGAATACACCAAAAATATTTCCCTTGAATAAAATAACTCCCAACTATGCATGGAATGAATCATATGCCTCTCACTTCGGAAATGATGAATAGTTGCTCTGTCATTAATTTTGCAAGTAATTTGTTTCAACTAGTTGCTTAATAGTACTTGAGTTAATTGGCATGAGTAAAAATAAACCTGAAAACCTTGTGGGAGCACATGCTTTATTCCAAGTCTAAGTTGTTGTGGGGATTGATATAGTGAGAATTTGGTTAAGTTCTATTTCTGCTCTTAGTACGGGGAAAATCTCGGAGATTTATGCTTTCAAAATGAAACAAGTTCCTCATTGGTCAAAATACCTACCAGAGCCATATGATAAGCTTAGTTGAAAATTTCTACTCATATGCTGCTTGTTATCTTAGTGAGCTTTGTCAAATTGTTGTGGCCTTTGAGTGAAGCTTTCATACTCTTAGAGATCGAGATCCACGTACACACACACCACCTCTCACTTGCAATTCCTACACTGGGAGTTAGCAACCATTTTCCATCATTCATCCACAAAAATAAATGCTCCATGTTCTATGATTTCCCTCTTGAAATATTCTTGATAGAGACATGGGCTATGCAAAAAGAAAAGCATGCCAAAGAAGCATGGCAAAAATAGAAAGAAAAAGAAAAGCATGCAAAAGAGCATGACAAAAAGAAAGAGAAAAAGGAAGAAAGGAAAAAAAAGAGAAAAGCATGTCAAGTGGCATGGCAAAAATATGAAAATAAAAGATAGCCCATGTTCTCGAAAATAAATCAAGGAGAGGGAGATTCATCCAAGGATTTCCTCCATATTCCATTCCACCATATTCCACTCCATCCATATATTCCACACACTTACACTTCTCGATCTTAAGATGTGATTTGTCTCCTCAGAGATTCGGTCTTTGACTTAGCAAAAATATAAGATGCATACATGCCTTCATCCTTTGTCCCTGAGCCACACAAAAAGCCATATTAGATGTTAGGATGAAAAAGAAGGCACAAGCCTTTGGTGAGGATTCAAATACACTTGAGTGACTGAGTGTGCCAATGAGGAACAATTTGTAGTTTTCAAAACTTGTGAAAAAATCCGAGATGGGATCCCAAAAAGAGTAGAGTGGAATAAAACTGAATTTAAACTGTTCATCCTTTCAACCTGTCACACCCGATTTTAAAGGTAAAACCAGATGCATCTCATATGTGCGCCAGGATTAGTTTACACACATATGGTAGACGTCACAAGTGAATATCCATAACCATGCATAACGAAAGAGTATTAAAGTGCATTTATTATAATCTCAGAGTTGACACAAATGTCATAGCGGAAGACTTAAATAAACGTTCACTGGGGCAGACTCGCCTAGAACTCCTCAAAATCAGCAGTGAAATCCTCAAAATTCTCCCAATCTGAGCAGCATTGCGGGTGTGGTCGATGCAATATAAATAAGCAACAAGCGTGAGTACATGTCGTACTCAGCAAAGTTTGGAAACAAATGACATGCAAGGCTTTATAAAGTGGGTAGCTGAAAGGCTAGCTACATTAAGCATTTTTAGTTGGTCAAATTTTATTAAGCATCTATTTACTAAGAAATATAAGTATATACCAAACCACAGTTAAATAAATGACATAACCCAACAAATTCTGGTAACCACAGTTTAGGTCATATTCAAGTAAAATTAACATGTAAGGGTCCAGGCCGCTCTTGACCGTGAGCACGGCTGTTATAACAGTTTTACACTCTGCATAGGTTGTACACGTTTGGTGCTCATAGAGGTAGGGTTTGCCGAAGCATGCACCCGTCCCACACCACGTGGACCGAATACTGAGTTTCTTAACAAACCGGTTAGGTCTCTATATATGTAGATCCAACTATATATAAGAAAGAACAAGGCTATATATATGGCGGCAAGAATGAAGAACAAAAGTGGAACTCGTAAGTGAATTTGTAAGCAAGCACTTTAGATCTACATCGTGATGCTGATCTTACCAATCTCAGTTGAGCAAGCTAAGCATCATCTAGCATCAAAATTAATTAAGTACCCCAAGCTGCAAGGTATGGTAAAGGAGACTAGGAAATCCTTAATGGGACCCAACAATATTATTGCAAGCGATAAATAACAGTGTAATTAAAATGCATGTCATTCAGGTACAAACGGGTATGATCAAGGAATACTTGCCTTCTTCCCAACCCTGCTGCTGCCCAAACTCTTCAAAAGCTGGTTCTTCAAACACTTCATCGAACAGCGCGTTTCCTATACGCAGCACACAAACACATAAATAAGAAACAGTACACCAAACAATTCCAACAGAAGAAAACAACAGCATAAAACTAATCTACGTGTCACAACGAATGCGTGAGCGCGAGAATCACTAAAATCGGAGTTAAAACGAGAAAGATATGGCTTTTCTAAGGTTCGGGGACTTGCTGGCAGAGTTTTAAAAGTTCCAGGGGCTTAACTGCGAAAATCCAAGGGCTAAAAAATAATTTTGTATTAAACTACGAAGGTTTTCATGTAAAAAGACAAAACTTGGACCTCAGGCGCAATTTTAAAACTTGCAGGGGCTAAACCGAAAGAAAAAGGACTTCATTTGAAATATTTTTGAACTGCTCAGGACCGCGGGTTGATTTTCAAATCTTGGAGGGCCTTTTTGCAAAATCTCCAGGTTGACCGGCATCTAACTGGTTGACTCGGAGCTGGGGCGGCTACGGTTCGTCGGATCCGGATCGGACGGTCACGATTGGATCGGGCAGGGGCTTCGCCGGCGAGGGGAGAAGAGCGGCAGCGCCGCTCGCGTCCACGGCGGAGCTTCGCCGGCACACACGCGAAGTTGCGCTACGGGCCACTAAACACGACGGGACTAGGTCGAGGAGAGAGAAGGGGAGATGGCGAGTTCACCTAACCAGAGCAAGTTGAGGGAGGAGCTTTGCAGGCGGCCGGTCGACGACGAATGGCGGCGGCGGCGCTGTGAGATCGACGGCGAGCAAATTAGCGCGGTGTACGGCCAAAATCAGAGCCAAAGAATACGGGGGGGTAGCTTCGGTACCTCCTTGCGAACCCCCAGATACGGATCTTGGCAAAGAAACGACGACAACGGGCCGAGCCGGGTCGGACTCGAGCTCGAGTCCGGCTCGGGAACGACGATCCTGACAGGCGGGCCCCGCCTGTCAGCGACGCGCGGGAGAGGGAGAAGGGAAGTGGGCCGGCGCGGGAGACTTGGGCCGGAAGAGAGTTGGGCCGGCTGACCAAGAAGAGAAGTAGACGGGGCAAAGGCAGACCGGCCAAAAGTTTATTGTGATAATTTGAATCTGGAAGAGATTATGGAGGGGTTCCAATGTTCTATTGAGAGCTTCCCGTGCAAATACCTTGGCCCGCCCTCCATTTCAGGCAGCCTCGACGTGTGGATGTCCAGCCACTCATAGATAAGATGGCAAACTGCCTACAAACTTGGATAGGTAAATTTATTAACCGAGTTGGAAGATTGCAAATGCTAAACTAGGTGCTTACATCCATACCAACGCACCATTGTTGGCGGTCGTTACAACCCAAATTCGACCACCAATACTCGGGAATAAATGAGGCTTTATGCAACATTCCATGAACTTAGGTTTTATTTCTAATAAAGTTCCACCAGTTTTGGTGAGTGTCACTTGTGCAGGTACAACTACAACAAATACGTGCTATTGGAGCCGAAAATGACCGAATCGGCCGAACGACTCCGTTCGGCCGGTTACCCCCCCTTAGCCGTACAAGTCACCGGGAGCCGTCCACATCAACAATGACCGAGCAACCACATCACACGCCACATGGACGACCGCCAACTCATTCCGAAGGACCGACACGTCACTCCTGGGCCACTACAACTCGAAGACCACGTGGATCAGAACAACTACAGAGCCCAGGAGGTAGAGGTGGTGCACGGGGGCAGGCCTGGGCCTCCAGGCCCGTTCGGCCGAACAGGGCGGTTCGGCCGAACCGCCCCCAGTGCACAACCGCCTCCCAGGGTGGATCCTGGCCGTGGGAGCCAGAGGCGGTAGATCCCATGGTTCGGCCGAACTGGCCAGTTCGGCCGAACCGTGGAATTTGGCCGAAGGCCCAGCACCGCCTCCCTGGCTGCCTTGGCGGTTACCCTGCCTACAACCGCCATCAACCGTTATAAATTGGACAGCCCCAGGCCTCATTCAACACACACCAAGCCAAGGAGCTCATTTCCACTTTCATTCCAGTAGAGTTAGGATAGTTTAGTTGGTAGTTAGAGTTGAGTCGAGCTGTGCCTTTAGAAGAGTCGTCTTCAGAAGCTCTGGTATAAGCTCTTGTGTCTTTTACTTTTCCTTTTGTAAGACTTTGAGTTATCAATATAGTTATCTTTATCACTTGCCTTTGTCATTTATAGCTTGCTTCTACTTTATTCTAGTTGAATCTATATCTTGTTTAGACTATAGTCAGTTATAGTTCTAGTGCTTGTAGTTCTTGTTTAAGGCTTTGTCTTGGTTGGTTCTTCGATCTTGCTTGATACTGGACGTGAATTGTCACCAAGAGTATTGACAAGGTTGCTTGCTATTGCTAGCAGAGTAAGTAGTTGTTGACTGGTGTAGGAGTGGTTCCTAGACTAGCCAGTGGCCTTAGTTTGCCCTCGTTGCAACGGAGGTGGTAGCCGTAAGGTGGTGATAGCCCTTTCGGTCTTCATAGCCCATCATGTTAGTTCCGGTCTGTAGGATCCCCCAGTTAGGAATTGGTGGCACCCCTTCTCATCCCTTTCTGCGTGTCACAGGTTCCTTTGTCCCGAAGCTAAGACAATAGAGTTAACCCAGATCTTCTAGTGCTGGCTCTGTAGCCGCTATATCTCTAAGCTAGAGTGACATAGGTAGATAAAGTATCCAGGAGCCCTCTATCTCTTCTCGTTGTCCTCCCAGCTATCTATCTCTTCTCTCCCTTACCTGAGTATCCCTTGAGCTGTGTGTCCGGTATATCCACTCCTATCCAATACCGTTATCCCCTATCTTGTCTAGTTGTGTACCCTTCTCTGATTGTCTTGAATATTTGTTCACTAGTATTCTTGCCAAAGCTTCCCTGCGGAAATATAAATTACGATACCTCGGGATACTCCCAGGTGAAGTGCTATAGCGGTGATTCTATGCGCTTGTAGAATATTTATATATTTTACTAAGGCATTTGGAAAACCACTGAAGCACTCCTTACCCAGTACCAGGATTCTCAATCCTGATATTGGATCGTAAGAAGTGCCAACAGAGGGTTGTCGGTCCTGTTGGCTCCTTGCTGACCAATTGCCATGGGATGTATCACAAGCTGCCCCGATGGCTCTCTATGAGCGCGACTCGGGTGAGGCGATGTCAAGGTATGGCTACCTTGAGGCCTAGGATCTGGGATGTATTGAGTTGCAGCTGGTCCGCCATTGATGTTGTTGCGTGCCATCTCCAACAAAGTGAGAACATGCCTCAACTGTGGTCTGTTGGGCATGGACTTCACTATCTCTGCGGCGATGGAAAGGTTGGCCGGGGCGTCCTGGAGGACAGGTTGATCACCAACCATTTGGAAATCACGCTCGAGGTTGCACGTGGCAGAGGCGCGCATTGCAGCGTTGACGCGTCTTTGTTTGCGCTTCGCGTTGCTAGATTGTCTCGAGGTCCTTTGCTGGTTAGTCTCTCCGACTGTAGTGTTCTCTTCATCGGAGATATATGCCAGAAGTTCACGGTCATATTGGCCACCTTGCCCCGGCGCGCCTGCCATGTAGACTTGTCTACTGGGGTCAGGGCGATACGGCAATAGCAGGTTTGGAGCGCTCGAGTCCCCTGTTGATCCGGTAGAAGAAGTGAGCGAAGTAGTCCTGCCGTCCTGATAGGGCAAGTCCTCCAATGTGGCCACGCTCAGCCTGGATCTGTTGTCGTGATGGGCGTCGGAAGGAACCGCGCCGGGCCAGTGAACAAGGAGTCCTCCTAGTTTCCTGGTCACGACAAGCCCTGATGGTAGACGAACAAGTGGTTCGTCGAGATTGAAACTAGTCTTTAAATACGCGTTTTGAGTCAAGCACGAGGTGTTATCAGCAGGGTCGTTTAGCTGGATCGTGAAATCGTCTTGATCGTCCTCTGATGGCCCAAGGGCCGGCTCAGAGTCCTTGCAACGAGTCGCGATCTGACTGGACGCTTCTTCTTCGGGGTACCCCTGCTTCATGACGTACATCTGTTCATATACGACTGTGGTGTTGGAAAGTCCAAAAGGGAGTCGGGCCAGGGGGTGGTCCGATGGCGTAGCCAGCTCGGAATCCCCAGATCTTTCCATGATTGGAAGAGAGTTGTACCCGGCCTCGACTTGAAGAACCCCGATCGGAGTTGGAGTCGGAGTCGAACTCGAGGTCGATGTAGATTCCATGGAAGTCGTCGAGAGCTGATTCTCCACGAGATCTTGAAGTGGTCTTGATGGAGACGCCGTCGTCGAGTAGGGCCCTGGTTGATCTGCCAGGAACGACTCGAAGCCGAGCTTGCTGTCGGAGACGAAGGTCCACGAGCCGATGACGAATGTTGCGCCTTCCTCGACGCCGACGGCTCTGAAGGTGCATCCCATCGCGCCTGTCGACGAGCTTAGACGAGTGTGCCCCACGGTTGGCGCCAAGTGTTGACGAATTATGTTGAGCACGTCTACCTGGGGGTGCCCCAGGGAGTAGATTTGTGGGTCTTGACGATTCTAGGAGCGATAGTACACGAACAACACAAATATTTAGACAGGTTCGGGCCACGAGTAGCGTAATACCCTACGTCTTGTGTGCTTGATTGTATTGCACGTGTGGTTATGAGTTGTTTTGAGGGGTCCCCTGCCCCGCCTTATATAGTCTGGGAGGCAGGGTTACAAGTCGGTTTGTACAGTCCTAGTCGTATACAACATGGAGAACTACAACAGAATACTTTGGGAAGTTTCCTATCTGTACACGACTAGTTATATCAATCTGCTATGCCGTCTTGCACCATAGACGACTGGTTTGAGTAGTCGGATTGAACTCTCTCTGTTGAGTAGTTTAATCCTCTGGATAAGTGGCCCTAGGGATCCTGTTCCCACAGGGAGCACCCCAAAGCCGGGACATATGAATTTGTGGGGAGCTTGTCCCATTACATCTGGCAAGTACCATTTACGGGAATCCTCAACATGTATTGGTGGTACTCGAAGGTTCTGGCTGAAGCTTATTCTCCTTCCAGGTAGCGGCACATCACACCTCGCCTCCATGTGCCCTGTGAAGCCACAAAACAGAGATAAATTAGGCAGCCTCTCATACCTCAGCTGGGCTACCACCAGCTCGTCAATGACTTCATCAACCAACATCAACTCTCTATGTAGTGTCGTGTACATGATCCTGGTCCTAATGAACCTATCAATGACAGAGCCCCTAGCATTGTTGTCTACTTTCATTGTTGAGCCTATAGAATCTCCTAAATCATGCACTAATTTCTTACACAGAAGGTAGGACGGAATCTTCCTAAATTGAACCCACATTGGTACATGAGTGAAGAGTGCCGATGAAGAGTCATCACCAGTAGCAAGTCCCTCCACCATGAAAGCATCCCCCTTGTAAGATAGGACCTAGGATTTGGAAGCCTGTGCTCTGTAGGTGAGATGGTAATAAAGCTATGCATAAGGGAAGAGGTCTCATGTTCTACTCCCACGCACAGTATGAAAACTCTTGTGACATGTGACATCACGTGCGTGCGAGGCCTCTTCTTGAATATGATTGTTTTTAATATTTTCAAAAAATGACCTTTATGGACTAAAGCTCAGGGCTTTTAGTACCAGACTCATAGTCTTGGTTGCAAAACAAGGACCCTTTGGAGCCGAAACTAATGCCCGGTTCTCTACTAGTGTAAGTACTTATGCATAAACAAAACTCACCAAGCAATTTTCCAAGCAACATGCTCATCAATAAATATTTATGTAATATTGCTAAGAATACTAATATTGTTCCTATAACATTCCCTATTTTTACAATTTACCACCAAGTGAAAAAATTGCTCTCGCACCTCACCTCCCGGCAAGAGCTCCTGGGGCAACTCGGCGACTGCTCTCAGTGGTGTGCCATGGATCTCTCGCAGCTAAGTCCTCGGTGTTGTTGGGAATATGCCCAAGAGACAACTGGATTCGATCCACTAGTCTTAATGGGCCACAAATGTTGTGAAGCCCATTAACAGGGGAAGGGGTGCTTTATTTATTAGTCCCATATTGCCAATGGAACATGGTGTGGAGAATTTCATCCAAATAAATAGAGACCAAACCCCTCCTGAGAAAGACACGACTTCCAAGCAATAGTTGCTTTTCTCCCCATCGTGCTCGCGGACCTAGCAGTCCGGTGCGCGACGTTTCAATCCTCGTACGTGTGGATACCTCGGAGGTGCTGCGCTTGGAGCACAAGAATCCAAGTGAGCCCCAACTCATTCCAAAGCTGATCAATGATTCAAATAAATTAGTAATTTATTTGAGAAAGGGGTGAGAATTGTTACGTGATTATACTACTTCCACAGTCTCAGAATATAGCTGTTTTTATTTTAGCGTTAAAACAAGAATATTAGCTATTTCTGAGTTTTTAAGGATGTTTCTAGCGGTGTACTGTAAAAAATGTTTCGTTTGGTTCACTTAGGCATTCCCCAGCTTTGCTTATCTCTTCTTTTAGAAAGAGAGGCATTCTTCCTCATCTCTTTGCACTCGGCAACATCCCCAATGTTAGCTGCTCATCCCTGAAATCTCCAATCTTCCTCCTGCATTCAACGCTCACCAAGTCCATGGAATAGGCACACACATGCATCAAGCATCTTCTATTCTAGAAAGGTTTAACGCGGAACAATTTAAAATTTCAATTGGATTTCTTAATCTGTCTAAAAAAAGTCCAACTTTTAGCTATATTTTGGGGTAGAGGGAGTAACTTGTCAGAATCCATTGTCATAATGGACTCAGCTGTCATTGATATTCTGCTTTTAGCTAGGGACAACATCATAATCGTTCCATATGTACTGAAGATTGAAATGTGAATATGCTCAGAAGTCACAACATAGTTACAAGTTTACAACTTCACGGTACAGATTTGGAGCTAGAACCACATTATGGGCCAGACAATTCATGCTTCAATAGGACAATGCAGTGTAATTAATTGCCTCTAGCCACCGTACCCCCACCCAGAAACAAGTGTCCATGTCTCCCACCCGTTTTCCCACAGTCCAAGGCATTACTTTCCGGAACTACTAGCTCTGAGCTACATTTGCTCAAAGGCAAAAGGGAATTTTGGACAGTATGTCGTGCTCGTGGCATGGGACAAAACGACAACTTATTGCACATGTAGGAGGCCTCACTGATGCAGTTGTTTAATAACAGAGGGTGCGTAGGGGGCACCAAATTGTGTGATTTGTGTGACGAACTGATCTGGATTATTCTCATTTCTAGATTAGAATATCAATGCTCAGTTGGATAGCCTTGGGGATAGAGAAGGTCAACCGTGCGATATAGGGAATCATTTCACAGGGATGTCAGGATTAGGTGATAGGCTACTGTATGATGTAGCAGATTTGGGGATTTGAGGCTGATGATTTTTTTTTTACTCTAGCAAAATTCCAACCTTGTCGGCATGGTACATGGTAGTCCTGCAAAAGACTAATAGTCGAATTAGCGTTTCATTTATATATACGTGCCCATCCGGGTAGTAAAAGAAATAGCGTACCTTTGTTCATGGACCATTTGTTACGATAATATATTTGTGAGTTTACTACATTTTAATATGAGACAGATGCACGAGATAGATCTATAAATTTAATGAAACTATTATAAATATTCACAGTAAATTATTAGACAAAAATAGGTAATTGTTGGTTGTGTAGATGTTCTAGTGTCTAAACCAATACTGACTTTACTAGAGGCAATAAGGCCTTCTCCAATGGCAAGGGTCAATACCTAGCTCTAAGCACTCTAAGAGACAGCTCCTCCAATGATCTAGTTCTTAGCACATAGCTCATAACATGAATGACCCCACACGTCATCCTCACACAATCTCGAAATACGTGTATGAGACTATCTCT